>PVKS010040255.1:0-16735 GCA_004027875.1 Aplodontia rufa | reverse complement strand
CCTCTCTCTTTAAAAAAAAAAAAAAAAGATCAAGACCAGCTTCCTTCATGCATTCTACTAGCCACCCACAATGTCATTTGTTACTCTTTTCCTTCCTGCAGATTAAACTCTGCAATGCTTTGGAGGTGGTTTATAGCCCCTGAGGGTTAATGTGTGGGGAGTCTTTAAGAGGCCAAGCCTCCTGCATGGTGATTAAGTAAGCCTGACCCCTCACTTGTCTCTCTAGCTTCCTGCCCCACCCTTAGTCACTCTCCTGCAACTTTCACTGAATGCCATCTGCCCTGGGGCCCTCACTAGAGCTCGAACTGATAGGGCAACCTGATCTTGAACTCTCAACCTCCAATCTGTGAGCTAAATAAATATCTTTTGCAAAATATAGTACCTAGCTTCAGGTTTCTTTTTTTTTATATCAGTGGGAGATGGGCTGATAGAAACTGAAAATTTTCAACTATTTCCATTTTTAAATATTGTTAGTCTTCTACAGGAAATGAGAGTGTCCCAAAAATGTATCTAAAGGGCATTCCCTGCTTAGCAATAAAAAGTAATGATAATAAATATTAGGGCACAAAGTAGAACCACCACCTGATAAATTCTGGCTCACTTAAGAGTGTAAATCATGTCAAAATGGTATTGATTGAATCTGGACAATATAATACATTTCCAGCAATTGTCCATTGACAATTTTTTTTTTTTCTCATCTAGAGTAACAAAGTTGTGACTTTCAAGATGATAGTAGTAGCTAATAGGAAATAGTACTTTGAAGCACGGAGTTGTCCACCACATTAATGAGGCATGGTTGTCATACTAAGATCTGTTTATATTTACAGCTTGTTGAATTTGGAGGTGTGTACACATCTGTTAATCCATCCACCACAGGTCCACTAAGCTGTGTCGCCTTGCACATGGACACACATACGCAGAGGACGGAATGGAAGTGCAATCAATGGTCTTTGCAATTTGCTACAATGTGAAGAACCCTTTCCTAAGAAGGAAGTAGAATACCAATCAATTTAAAAATATTCTTTGATACTTGAGAGAGCAAAGACCCAGCAAGCATTTATGTAGAAATCTATGCCATCCTTGTGTTTGTGCAACTTTGATTCTTTTTGCACTAATATTGTGGTAGTTGATTCTAGCAGAAATATCCTAGCCTGACCACATTTCATTCACATCTATTACATTGTATGACATTTGGCCTGGCTATAGGATAACCCAGATTGTAAAATGATTCTTGACTGTCATTACCAATGTTTCTGGGAAAGACATGCCACCCTAGGATTAAAACCTGCAGTGCCTCTGATTTTCACCTTCTTTAGCTCCAACCCATAACAATCTACATAAAAGCACCTGCGTCTCCAAATACGCTTAAGGACCTCTCTGCTGTTCATGGTGTGCAGTTATTGCACAGTATCGATTCCTAACAGAAATGCGCGCAGGGGAGTGTGTACGAATATAATAGTAGCATTTCTCAGCCAAGGCCTTTTGCTTGATGTAACACCCAAACCTTAAAATGAATAGTGTTTGCTGAGTAGAGAAAAGAGACAAACACGCCGCTATCGTTATTCAAGCAGCAACAATACATTTATTCTGAAGCAGTAATTTCTTCCCAGTGAATTCTTATGAAGACATTCAGCAGTGCACAATCATGTATTCTTTGTGCCATCCAGATTGGGAGGCTCCGAATACACAAATCGCCCTAACAACATGGAAAATGAAGAAATATGAGCATTCTGAGTTTTGTTGTCCAACCATCTCAGCACTTTTCCTGATTCAATATGCGCCCAATTGTTCCTGTGTGCAAAATTGAATAATTTTCACCATTATAGTGCACGTTCATCTTTAAAAGAACTTAGCTAAGTCTCCAGAGAGGTTTATGTATCCCCAGAATTACCGAATCTACTCCCTTATTGGTTTTAAAGCTTATTATTACCAAACATGAATTTGATGAAAACTATTCAGTTCAAAACTTCTTTCTTCCTTAACAACCTTGAAAAATGACACGAGATTTCAAGGTGTTTCCTCCCATGGTAGAAACATTCTGATCACATTGGGGCACCCTGCATAAACACATCACTGTTTTCGTGGTCCTATGAAGTCACTCAGCTCTCTTGCTGCCTTTATTCTGACATCTGTACTTATTGGCATTGAAATGCTACCTGCCTATCAGGCGTACTTCCTCTTACTTTTGAATTACATTATCTTGTTACATGTTATGAACCCATTTTCAATCCCAACATGTTTTAAGATTAATGACACTCTAAATCCAAAGATTGCTATGCATATACTATCACAAATGTTGTGATAACATTTCAATATTTCAATTATAATTATTATTTTATTCTGATCTAATTAGATGTAATTTATTTCTTTTGCCTGAATATATATAACTTTTTCTTAAGGCCACTTAAAAAATTAATCTTATTTATATGTGAATTCTTTTCTCTAATATTAGACTGCAACTCGGTAAGGGTAGATATATTTTTCACTGTTTCCCATAAGAGCACTGGAAATTTGCTTACAGAGTGGAAAACCGGAGAGAAAAGGCAGGGTTCTCTGGTGAATGAACTCTTGAGTGCTCCTACTTCTCGAAAGTCCTTTTTATGAGTTGCCGCCATGCTCAGCTCAGCTGAACCAAATTAACCTCTGGCTATTTATGCCTTCTCTGAAACCTCTTCTGAGAGGAGTATGGTGATGGACAATGATCATTTTCCATTCAATTTAGTCAATTATTTAGTTTTCTTATTACTATTTTAAAATTATCCCTAATCATATACACACAGGGAACAAAATATGTTTGCTGATCCAAACCCCAACAACTTCTAAAAAGAACATCAGAGCTGGGTTTGGTGGTGCACACTTGATATCCCAGTGGTTTGGGAGGCTGAGGCAGGAACAACGCAAGTTCAAAGCCAGCCTCAGCAACTTAGTGAGACAGTGTCTCAAAGCAAAAAATAAAGAGTTGGAGAGGGCTAGAGTGGTGGCTCAGTGGTTATGGTGCTTGCCTGGCATGCACAAGAATGTGAGTTCAAACCCCAGGACCATGGACACAATAAGTGTTGGAGCAACAAAAGCCACAGGAAAACTGAATAAAAGTTGATTCTCTCTTTCCCTCTCTCTCTCACTGACCCTCTCTCCCTTTAAAAAATAAAATGAAAAGGACTGGGGATGTGGCTCAGTGGTTCAGCACCCCTGGGTTCAATCGATTACACAACAAATGAATGAATAAATAGCAGAGTGGCTGAATATCATCACTACTTTGAATGTACAACTTCCCTCAGGAACCAAACCTGAGGGAAGTAATATTTAATTCTTTAAGTATTTTCTTCATGAAATTCTAGTTGGAACTCAGGGGGAGAAAATCTATTCAAAATTAGAGAGAACTCATTCAGCTATGGAAGTGAGTGTACTCTTAAAACAAATGAATTCAAACCAAGAACAATTAAGACTTGATAGCTATTTACATTTGTAAATAATAAGCTTTATGATGCCTGCCCGGCATGCTCAAGTTCACAGGTTCAAACCCCAGTACCCAGGTACTCAATTAACGGTCAGAGCAATGAAAGCCATGTGGAAAACTCAATAAAAAATGCATTCCCTCTCTCTCTCTCTCTCACTGTCCTTCTCTCTTAAAAAAAAAAAAATAATAAGCTCAGAAGAGAAGGGAAGAAGAACTGACGTACTAGCAGCAACCTATGATTTTAGAAGACAGCCACACGATCAGTCAGTCCTTGGTGGTGACAGAAGCTGGGGTTTTAATACATTCAAAAGTTTCAAATCTGTAGGAGTGTGTCTTGTACAACATTTTGTCCATGCACATTCATAATAAACTGAAGTAAGTGTGCTAGGCAATGCGTTAATTGAATAATTAAGACACAGCGGGATAATGTTAAACTTTTGACCTAGCATGCATTAAAAATTTAAAAGTTTACTCACAAGAACAAATAAACTCACAGAAGTTCAAATAGCATTGTATATTAGATCTCTGTAAATATGGCCTATTTCACATTCCCAATCTCTGACACTTTTTTCCCTATCTAAACATTCAAGTAAAATCGTACATTAAAAATGTATTATTATTTAAGATCTGTCAATACCCTCAAATATCTATGTGATATTTGATTTCAATATAAACCAACTACACATATTTGAGGTGGGAAAATGGAAGAAGCAATGATGGAATTAATGGCACCAAAATAGTCAGACTGAGGACTGGAGTATTGGCTCAGTGGTTATGGCGCTTTCCTGGTGTACTAGAGTACATGGGTTCGAAACCCAGCACCATATACACAACCAAGTGTTGGAGCAATGAAAGCTACATGGAAAACTAAATAAAATTTGATTGTGTCTTTTTCTCCCTCTCTCTAAAGAAAAAGAAAAAGGAAAAAGAGTCAGAATCAGCCTCAAAGATGAAGATGAGATTCCACCATCAGGCTGCGGTCGCTCTTGAATTGTAAGCTGAGAAGATTGTGTTTGACTCTGCTGCCAATGGAGAGCCAGGGAGAATTACTGTACTGGCTCATCATGGACTCCTGAATGCATTTTGTGATGTTGAACTAGGTAGTAGATCAGAGGTGTACTGAGTAGATCTCATCATGGTCGGTTCAAAATTCCCCTTATTGGTAAACGCCTGTATGCACAACAGACTGGAAGTTCCTTGGGTGGAAGGAGGTGTTAAATTAGACTGGGAGATTTAAAATCATGGAGAAAGTGACTTGATGACACCTATCAGGGTTTTTATTGTTTGTTTTTAAGAAGTCTGCTGTAAATACCTTTATGTGCTGACCAGATATCCCTTCATGACTTAAGAACTTATTTCCCCTTTGAATTTTCTTCACCTAAGGAGAGACACTTTCCCCAAGGTCACTTCCCTCATTCCGGGCTAATCTGTGTCAACTGACTCATCCGAGTGGAATGGAAGGCCCTGGACCCATCTTCCAATTCAGCAGATGCTGAGGGACACGGGAGACCAAGACTCCTAAAAAGGGCAAAGTGGACCCCATCTTCCCTCTCTCCCTAATCTTCTTGCCTTCCACAGAGACAGCTCCCAGGAGTACCCCTGGGAATGCCCCAGCATGCTAGCCTCAAATCTCTTAAATCCACTCATGATATCTAAGGTGATGGGGAGTTCTTATTCTTGGGGACAAAGAGAAAAGAGTCCATGAACCAACAGCTGACAGGCAGGAAGAACGGAGTGTGAGAGGGGAATGTGGAGAAGAATAAAGAAAGTGGGTAGGTTTTCCAATGTGACAATGGAGGTGGTTGTGGGGCACATGGGAGAAAAGCTCAGCAGGCAGGAGGAAAATGGCTCCGATTGGGGAGCCAGCTCACAGCCCTGGGCACGCACCTTGTTCCACACCCAGAGAAGATAACGCAACTCCTGTTTTGAGCTGTGCTGTTGCCAACATTGCTTTTATTATTCTGTGAGAAAATCCAAATAGTCTGAGATCTATTATATGATTCCTGATAAGATTTCTTTGAAACTAAATTCTTTTTGGTCTGTGTATTAGTCATGTGTTCAAATGGTCTAGCTGAAGATTTAGATCAAAATCATGAACAAGTTTTGAGCAATGTTAAACCATTTCAGCTGCTCAAAGATAGCAATAACGGCTTCTTTGCAAAGCTTCCAATAAGATAAGAAATACCCCCTACCCAAATAAGTCATTTTAGCCCAGGACAATACAGAACACAGGGAAGCAAGTTCATGAATCTTAACACACAGAAAGTCCAGGCATTTCAGAGTATATCAGGCCATCAGGACTCCAGCAGGACCACTGGGAGTGACTTAATGTATTATTTTGGCTTCCTTGGAGGATAGAACCTAAATAGTGGCTAACAATGATCAGAAAATAAGATAGAAAACTTATACTAATATATATGAAAATGCCATGCCTGTTATCTTATTCCGAGCCCTTCCCAAAGGCCATTTTAACCAGGTTTTGTGAATGTCCTTCCCCCCTTAACTGAAATTCTAGAATTCAGAAATGTTATGCTCCACATTAAAGCATTACCCATTTTACGTGGTTAGGAATTTCAATCTTGCACATTTCATGATGTTTTCTCATATGAGACCTTAATGGTCTGTACATGAGAAAGTAAATTCTGGACAAGACATGGCAATTCATTAATTTGTTCATTTGCTCAAATATTAATTGAGCTAGAAGCTAAAGCATAGTGTTATAGGAAATGAGAGACCTTTACTGAAGAAGGAGATGGAGCCCTTGGGAACAGAGTGGATTTGGGGCAAGGACTAAAATTTATCAAGTGTCATTGTACTATGCTTGCTTCTTATCTTATTTAAATTCCTCAAATCATTCCATTGTTATCAGATGGTTATAGCCATTTTCTGATTATTTATTGCTTTAAGCAATTAAATTGAGACCAAAAGAGCACAAGTATGTCAATAGTCAAGTTACATCACTAGAAAATAAATCACCACCCTCCCTGCTCTCCTTCCATGACTGTGCTGCATAAATCAATGAAGGAGTCATTTTAACACAGATATAAGAAATGCACAAAATAGTTAAAGCTATTTTCATGAAAATATCATTATACTGATTTCAGATATGTTTGTCTTCAAAAATCTGTAAAGAAAATACAATAAGGCAGAAAAAGATTTCTCTAATTTTTATCAGTTGGGGAACCTTCAAATTAGTCCACTCTGTATCACAACTTTATTAACTTGATTGTAACTATTTGCTTAATCTCAGTGTATATAAAACATGAATAGAAATACTATTATGGTCTGAATGTGAGGTATTTCCCAAAAGATCATGTGGGACAATCCAGGAAGGCCAAGGTGAAATGATTGGGTTATGAGAGCCTTAATTCAGTAAGTTAATCCCCTGGCAGTGATTAATTGGCAACTATAGTCAGAGAGGGTGTGGCTGAAGGAGGTGGGTCTTTGGGGATGTGCCTTTGGGGTATATATTTTGTGTGTAGCATGGGGTTTCTCTCTTTTCCTCTGCCTTCCACCATGATGTTCCACCTCACCTGGAGCCCTAAGAAATGGAGCCAGCGTTCTATGGACTAAGACCTGAAATTATGAGCCACAAGTAAACTTTTCCTCCTAAAATTGTTCTTGTCAGTGAAAAAGCTGACTAAAACAAATGCCAAAAACTTTGGCGTCAAGTATTGTTATTTTCATTTTTCTGTATTTTGTTTTAACTACAAAAATTGTAAGTTTGGACTACAGGAATACAAGTAGGTGCAGTAAGTATTCTTAATGCATTTCTTAATAATAAATGTTTTAAAATAAAATAACTCAAAACTTGCCATTAACAACCAGCCTTAAATAACTAAAAAGATTAGTACCAATACTATACTTTGGAACACTTCTCACAAGAATGAACCATTTTGGGGGAACTATTTATTCATGTAGATCTAATGTTATCATGAAAAGGCACACCTGGTATTTAAGTCCCTAATCATTGCTTTCACTTGGCAACAAAATTGCAGTTGCACTTTACTGAAATCATTGAGCTTCTTCTATATGGCAAACTCCATATTAAGAGCTTAATAAATATGATCTAATATCATTATCAACAGTAATTTATTTTCTTTAACTTTTTTATTTTTATTCATTAAATATGGTCTCACAATTAGGAGGGATTCATTGTCAAGCAATCAAGGACAAAAGTATAATGATAGAATAAGCCAAGGCTGGTGCCAGTCCATGGTTTACCCGCCTTGGGTTCCCCATGGTTCCATGTTTCCCCCTACTTAAGCCCCAAGTTAATTGGACTTCTCCTGGAAGTTGGAAGTTCCCCTCTGATTAGATTCCCCCACACTACCTCCCTCTAATCTCTTGATGTCCTTCCTATTCTCTTCCCCCGTCCCTGCCCTACTTCCTACATACCCCAGGAACATAGGCAACGTTCCCCATGATCATGTAAAAATTCATACATGTTGAGGTAGTTGTTAGCCTAGCCATCTATCATATTGTTTTCGATTGTATTCTAGTTTCCACAAATGAGAGAAAATATTCGGCCCTTGAGTCTCTGAGTTTGGGATACTTCACTTAGCAAAATTTTTTCCATCTCCATTCATTTGGCTGCAAATGCCATAATATCATTTTCTCTAATAGCCAAGTAGTATTTCCTTGTATATATGTTCCAAAATTTTTGAATCCACGCATCAAGTGAGGGGCATCTGGGTTGGTTCCATAATTTAGCTACAGTAAATTGAGCTGCTATAAACATTAAAGAAGCTGTATCTCTATAATATGCCAATATTAGGTCTTTTGGGAAGATGCCAAGGAGTGGGATAGCTGGGTCAAAAGGTGGTTCCAGCCCTAATTTTTTGAGGAGTCTCCACACTGCTTTCCAGAGTGGTTGTACCAGTTTGCAGTCCCACCAGCAGTGTGACAGTGTTCCTCTTTTCCCACAGCCCCTCCAGCATCTGTCATTGTTCATATTCTTCATTTTTACCACTTTGACCAGAGTGAGGTGGAATCTCAGTGAAGTTTTGATTTGCATTTCTCTTATTTCTAGTGATATATAGCATTTTCTCATACGTTTATGGGTTTTTGGGACTTCCTTCATTAAGAAGCTTCTTTTTAGTTCCATAGCCCATTTATTAATTGGATTATTTGTAATTTTGGTATTTACTTTTTTGAGTTCTTTGTATATTCTGGATATTAGCCCTATGTGGGAGGTGTAGCAGGCAAAAATTTTCTCCCATTCTGTAGATTATCTCAATAATAATTTCTGGTATGCAATAATATGTCTGTTACATAGATCATCAAAACATAACACTGGGTAGCAACTGCCCATATTCCATGACTGGCGAGTGAGAACACACAACCCCAGGCCATTTAACTTCCATGCCTTTGCTCTCAACAAGTAATTCTAAGAACTTTCGGTTTATGTCTTAGCAACACATTGCAACTGCCTTAGTAAAAAATTATTAGAGTATGGTTAGACTAACTTGGGAAGTACAGGTCCTGGACCTGGGATTTGTGCTGTCACAGTCTCCAAGTGGCTCTGGTACATTCCACATGGTGAGAATCACAGCAGTAAAATGTCATTTTGCAATTTAAACACTATTTCCTTTCCTTCTATATGAAAATAAGAAGAAAAAAATATTGAAGAAATTGTTCTTCAATTACAGAGTCTCTGCCCTCTCTTCAGTGATAGAAACTTTATACACAATAGTGCTAATTGCAAAGAGCTAGTAAAAACCAGTCCTAAGGAAGATCTAATGGAGATTTAAAAAGTCTTTAAAATTATTTTATTAAAAATTACATCCTATTTTAAAAAACAAATCAAGAATTTTAGTGGGCTCTAAATATTTAAATGTTTTGGAAACTGTATATGTAGATCCATTTTAATGAACCAGAATTTGTACACTACTAGCATATTGCCCAAAAGACATAGTAAATATTTAAAATCTAAGCCTCTCATTCCTATACATGGTTTCTCAATTTTAAAGAAAAAAAGGCAATGCTTACAAAAAAACCTTGTTGACTCTGCTGAACGTTAACCTTACCATAGAGCATCATTTGAATTAACAAATTAGCTAAAACATATATAAGGTAAGAATCATCATAATGGAAAATTTCAAGCATTCTTCACAGTATGAGCCTATTTTTAGGTATTTGGTGATTGTATGATAGATCACTACTAATGTATTTTTCAAAGAAAGTAGTAATGAGCTGCAGTTCCAGGTCACTGTCCCATGCTTATCGGTGACACTTCGTGGAATAATTAAGGAAGCCTGATGTTTATATCCTCTTTTTATAAGCACTTTTATCACTGTGAATTAAATTAGGAGTACTCAGCCTATTATAACTACATAGAATGGATTCAAAACAGTGTGAAAGCTTTTGTCTAGAATAGTATGTTTTTGTGGCAAAAGGTTAATTTCACTATATTCATTCCATTAGAACTCAAAGAGGGCAATTTCACCCAGATGTTGGAATACATGAATTGAGACTGTCAAATGCAAATTCCACTAAAATTAAATGCCTACTTAAAAAGAATTGTGCTTGCATTTCAAAAGCATTACATTTAGCTGATGGCATGCAAAATTGTCAGAAAGTAATACTGATTTATAGGATTTTGCATTGCCAACCGACGTTGGGGAAAATGGGAGAACCAGAGGGATTCCAAAGAACCTTGATCTTTTCATAAAGAAAAAAATACTAGTGATGGAAATATTACAAAGAATAAACTGAACCGGGCTGTGGAGCTGTTCTAGTGAATCACGCTGTGGGCAGAAGGGAGAAGTCCCGCCGTGGAGCCTGAGTGCACATCATACTGCTTTCTTCTATTGCCATCACGTCTTTTCAGTGGCAGGATGTGTCGTGAGCTCACCTTCCTACAGCTATGCCTGAGCCAGACTTCCAGAGAGTAAGAAGCAGAAAGAACAAGAGGAGAGAATACAAAAGAATGCAGAAATAAAAGAAGAAGACCAGAGAGCACCAGAGAGGGAAAGAGGTGAAAGAAATAGAGGAAGAGTAGTTGGAGAAATTTGAAAAATGCAATCAAAGCAAGGGAGAGGAAGAACCAGAAAATTAGACCTACAAAGAACAAAGCAGATTCTTTGCATGTGCGATTTTCTAATTGTCTACCATTTCCTCATTTTATTTGGTAAATCAATGCATATCAAAGGAAAAAAATTCCAAATAGGTCCTTTTCACCATGGGTGTCTATAACATCTCAGGATAAATCTTCTTTATTAATTCTCTTTAGCCGTTCATCAGTTCCTGCACTATACAGAAGGAATACGTTTCCTCTCTAGCCCTTCTGCTAGCAAGAACAGATTTGCACTAGCAAACCTAAAAATTGTGCTCTGCATGAAGAAGCATTGGGATGAAAACATCCAGAGGACAAAGCGAGTGCTCATCAATTTGCCAAAGCGGACATGATCGAGGCTAATACGCTTACCATGGGCATACCTGTACATAGGCTGCCTTGCTTGGAAAAAGAAAATTCTGTGTGATACAAGGGAGAGCTTAGAGTTTTTGAGCTTGCTGTGTGTAGATATTGGGGTAACAGAGCACCCTGAAGCAATTCATTAATATGTGAACAATTTTGGCTTCATATCCACAATTCACTTAGTTTTGTTTGGGTCTACTCTGTGAGTCCTCTTCAAAGTACACATTGCAAATGTGTTGGCTTCTCTATAGAAGGGTGGGGAAAATACACTGGCACTCTTCCTTTAGGGAAGAGGATAAACAACATTTCAGATTCCATCAAATGCACACAGTGTATTCCTTTGTAGGCTTCAGACTGCACCTCAATTTAGTATGATCTCAAAACAGAAAACAAAAATTCAAAAGACATTTCTAGGAGCTTTGTCCCAGAAATGATTAACTAAAACTTTTAGACTAGAAGGCTGGCATAGATGGTTGAAAACCTTCTTGTGTTGTGACAATTTATCAGTCTATTATTTTAAGTGGGTTATTATCAAATACCACTGTTAATGGGCATTATGCTAACCATGCACTTTTATTGCAACAGTTTAATAATGAAGCTGGATTAAAACATGAGCAGCATAATTTTTATGTCTTGTTTTATCTATTTAGTTTTGTAGTCTAGGTAAATAATACCTGGATCTGTCTAGGTAATGACACATGGATATCAAAGATACACAATTTAAACAAGACCAAAGAATTGGAAATGGGAATTTATTTTCAATTGTTGTTAACCAAAATGCAGAGGTAAAACTGCCTTCTTTCTCTGGACCTTTCTTCATTTGTAGCAACACATTCTGCATTTTACGCTGTCATCTGTGATATTGGAAATGAAATGCTGTGTCTGATCAGAAGCATCGCACATGAAGCCAAGCAGAAGATACATAAGTATCTTACGGTCCATTGCTCACAGTGATTGAGCTAGAGGCATCTAAAAGGCACCCGGAGAGTTCTGACACACAGCACCATCTCTAACAGTGACAACCACACACACATACGGACACACACATGTATGGACACACATGTAGAGACACACACATATGGACACACGCATGCATGATAATGCCCTTCTCCTTCTGGTGCTAGCACTTGACTAACTGAGCATCCAGGCCTTCAAAGAGCACTAAACATGAGGACGACTGAATGTCCCCTTCCACCATTGAATTGACCCTAACATGATCTCCTAAAGTTTTCTTAGTGTAAGGAACCAAATACTGCAAGTAACCAGACAAAAAAAGTCAGTGTCAATGTCTACATTAAAAGTTTATAGTACATGGGGCTGGAGCCGTGGCTCAGCGATTACAGAACTTGCCTGGCATGCACAAGGACGCGAGTTCGAAGCACAGCACCACATGCACAATGAAGTGTCAGAGCAATGAAAGCCACATGAAAAACTAAATTTTTAAAAAAAATGATTCTCTCTTTTTCTATCTACTGTCCCTATCACTATTTTTTTTTTGAGTTAGAGGGACAATGAGTGAGACAAAGACAGAATTAACTTTAGTTTTTCATGTGGCTTTCATTGCTCCAACATGTTGTTGTGTACATGGTGCTGGGGTTTGAAACTGGGACCTCCTGCATGCCAGGCAAGTGTTGAACCACTGAGCCACTGCTTCAGCCTCTGTCCCTGTTTCTCTTTTTTTTATAAATATATGAATGCAAGTTAGGTAATTTCTATCTTGAATGTGTAGAATATAGCAATACATTGTGAATCTGTTTCAGCTTCTACATATGTAAGGGGTAAATGAGCTTCACCACCGTGGGTCAAACCCATCCCATTATCTATTTTTTTTTTTAAAGAGAGAAGGACAGTGAGAGAGAAAGAGAATCAGTTTTATTTAGTTTTTCATGTGGCTTTTGTTGCTCCACTGCTTCATTGTGTACATGGCACTTGGGTTTGAACCTGCGTTCTTGTGCATGCCAGGCAAGCACCGCAACCATCAAGCCGCCACTCCAGCCCCCACTATTTTTGAATAGTCTAATTTATATTTTTAGATGGTGAGAAGAAATCAGAAGAAGAATGATGTGCAGCATGTCAAATTTATATGCAATTCAGATTCCAGTGTATTCAAATTCCAGTGTCAAGTGGGAAGTTCTATTGGAAGCAGGTTTCTGCTTCCGTCTGTTTATATTTATGGCTGCTTTCAGGATGTATAAAGGCGAGATTGAGTATTTGTGACAGAGATCATATATATCCTGCAAACCCTAAACTATTTACTGTCTGACCCTTTCCGATGAAATATTTGTTAACTCAGGACTTACACCATGGTCATCCACTTCTGAAGCAGAAATAGTCAAGTGGGATCTAGAGGTTTTATTTCAAGTCTTTTTCAGACTTAGTATCTTCCATGAAGTTATTTTGTTCCTGTACTCAGGATTGAACCTAGGGGTGCTCTACTACAATGCTACACCCCCAGCCCTTTTTACTTTATATTTCAGTAAAAGGTCCTCCTGATTTATCTAGGTTGGGCTTGAACTTGTGATCGTCTTGCCGCAGCCTTCCAGTAGGTGGGATTACAGGCATGTGCCACTGCATCCAGTCCTGAGTTTATTCTTAATAATTTTCAAACACGTAATTCTTCCCTGGCTCTTCCTCCACCTGCAACCTCTGCAGAGATAATAAATTTTACTATAGAATACTCTAAACCAGAGCACACATTGTTTATCCAATAATGAAACTAGAATATGCTTTCTAGATTAAAAAAAAAGATAGTAAACAGTACAAACGAGGAATACAGGACTTTAATTACATAAGCCACTCTAGGGTTTTGTTTTTTTAAAAGGGCTAGTTCTCATAAAATATGTGTTCCTTAGCTTTTCTCACTGCTGTCACCAAAAGACCTGACAAGAACAATTTTAGAGGAGGAAAAGTTTATTTGAAGCTCATGTTTTCAGCCATCTCAGTCCATAGACAGTCAGCTCCATTGATCAGGACCTGAGGTGTGGTAGAACATCATGGTGGAAGGGTGTGATGATAGAGGAAAGTTGCTCAGGAGGTGACAACCAGAAAACAGAGAGAGCTCCACTCACCAGGACAAAATATACACCCCCTACGGCATGCTTTCAGGACCACCTCCTTCGGGCACATCCTACCTCTCTACAGTTACCACCCAGTTGATTCCTATCAGGGGACTCTGGCACTGACAAGGTTGAGACTCTCCTAACCCAAACATTACACCTCAAAACTTTCTTGCATTGCCTCACACAGGCACTTTTGGAGGACACCTCATATTGAAACCATAGCATAATATAAACCCATATATAATCCAATCAGCAGCAGATTTTTTTAACCTCGAAATGGGTTGATTTATGTAAGAGCCTGCCATCCAAAAATGATAAGACAAGATCCATCAGTAAAAGACATCTACATTTTCTCCAGCGTAGCCACATATAGGGACTTGTTTTCCATTGTTTTCACCTATATTTTCATTACAGATTTACACAAATGAATCAGATGTAGCTTAACATCATTTATGTATGTTTTGTCTCTAATAAATTCTAACTGTCAGAACAGGTACAATGTACTATGTAGTCCTGTATTTCCAGGTGATTCATCAGTATTTATGAAACAAAATGTCCTTCTGGCACAGAAGTCTCCATTCTCCTATAATTACCACAGGTTACTTCCATCATTTTCTGTTTTGTAACACAGACCTATTTCCAGGAAACTGTGGTCCACTCATTGATTGATTTTTTTTCTTTGTTTCGTTTTGTTCTGTTTTTTTTTTTTGATCTTTGTTAGACTTAGGGCCTTGTCACTAATTCTCTTCCAAGGGAATGTGGGCAGCAGTGGTGTATGATTTTTAGGCTAAGCAGCTTTAAAGGCAGCCCTGCCTTCCCTTTCCGTTTCTATACTAGCTGGACCCAGGGAATTTTGGGGTCCTAGGAAAGATGGGTCCTTAAGAATGAAAAAGTCCGGTTCCTAAGTTACAACAAGGAAGGCCACCTGCCCAGCAATAATGTCTGCTTGGAACTGTTATGGAATTGAGAAGTAAAGTCCCATGGTGAGATTGATTATCACATATGAATTTCTCATAGCAGCTGAGTCACCTGCAGCTCTGCCCTGATACTTAATATAAAGGGAGCAGACAGCTCTATTAATTTTTGCATAATATTCCAGTGTCAATTACTTGCTCTCTTCTGAAATTCTTCTTTTCTTTGTCTTTACATTCTTCACAAAGACTACACTATGCAGCTACTACCAACCCTATCATATCCCCATGTCCCTCAGGCTTCCATCCAATCCTGATTTCTTCCTTTCATCTTCCTTGCCCAATTCTAATTTTATTTCAGACTTCGTGTTCTGCAAAAACTGTGCCCTGGGCCGTCGTCTTTGCCTGGGCTATAGCACTACTTTCAACCTACTCAGAGAAATGTTACTTTCTAGGAACTTCACCTGGGAAATGGTGGGAGTGGGTGGCTCAGGCTAAATACCATTTTAAACATTCAGGAAACATTAAAATGGTGCCCCCAGATTGTGACACTTCGGTAGATTTCACTTTACCCTATGTGTAAGGTAGGGGAATCAGAATTATTTACTACTCCAACAAAAAATCATTGAGAATTTTTTATGGGTTGACACTGCCCAGAGACACAGAGTTAAGGAGGAGCCAGAGGAGTCTTGTTTTCAGGGGACTTCTTTTAAGAAAGGGAAAACAGATGATAAACACACAAAAAAATTTCAGACTGGGACAAAGGCCGGGAAGACCAAAACGTGTAATCATGGGAATACAGGGAGGAACTGTGGTCACAAGGCCACAGTTTGCCCTTCAGTAAAGTCCTCTAAGGATACAGCCTAAGATGAGGAGGAGGCAGCCATACAAACTTTCTGGGAGTTCTCCAGGAAGAGAGAAAGTCCAGGCCAGGTTGAAAGGGAGAAAGACCTCCAGTATGGATGGAGGTAGCAGTACAAGAAGATGCCAGGGAACTGGACAGCGACTGGCTGTGGCAGGAATTTAAAATCCAAATATTCTAAATATACGAGCCAGCATTCAGAGGGAAGACAAAGTGGAGAACAGGAGAGTGTGTGGGGGGTGCTCTTCACCTCTAAACCAGTGACAATCAAATGACCCTGAGATGGTCACTTACTGTCTCAGGCTTTTGGAATCACTTTTGTAAAACATGGTGGTTGGAATAACAGGCATAATGCTTTGTCTGCATCTTGAAAATAACTAGAAGTCAATGAGAGCATCAGGACATTCACAGGAGTCATCTATCAACCAAAAATTAACTTTAGTCAAAACAAAACATTTCGGGGTGGTCCTTCCATTTTTATCGAAATAATTTTATTCACATTCTTATTTGAATACTTCATCTTTCCTTGTTTATTTTCCCAAATGGAGCTATTTGAAAAATTGTATACTTTGTTTTCTTGTTTATTCTGGAATCTTTAAGTATTAACATGAGTATTCATTCAAAATATATATATATAAACTAAATGAATAAATTTTGAGTTACATACATATAGATATCTACACAGATATAAACACCGAAGACTAGAAAGTGACCCCACCTCCATTTTTTTATACTTTTTGTAAGTGTGTTCACTAGGGTGAAGTTAGATTCACACCGCCCTGATCTTACTTGGAAGAAACATTGAAGATCATGCATGCCGGAGTTACTTATTTTATCACTAAGACAACTCTGTCCCCTCCCCCTTTGTCCCAGCTCTTAGAAATCTACTTCTGGGAACAGGTTAGTCTTCGCTGGTGGCATGTGAAAGTGCTCTTCAGCTGTGACTGTCAGTCTGTGCCAGGTGCAGACTGGCATGGGGCTGGGCTGCAGGTCAGGTCCCCTGGTGGACATCTTCACTTGCTCACA
>PVKS010040254.1:0-16743 GCA_004027875.1 Aplodontia rufa | reverse complement strand
GTTTTCCTGATGTTTGTAATAGTCAACCAAAAAACCATACGTACCACACCAGGTGAGGTGGGAAGCCAGGACTCAGGCGTAATTCCAAGCCCTCATTCTTTACACTACCCTACCCTGCTTCCCATGAGACAGGTAGATGAAGAACCTCCAAGGTGGGGTGGTGGGGCAGAGGAACAAGGGGCTTTGTGGTTATAGTTCATAGATCCTTCGACCACTCCGAGGAAGGGACTTAGGCCTCTCATCTTTCAAAAGCAGTGATCCCAAAACTGGGTTCCTACCCTCAGGATCCTATTGGTTCTCAAATTGAACCTCCTGTTCCTTAGGTCTGCACACTCCCCGGGGCTCAGGGTTGTTCGTAATTGCAGAACAGGGGCCCTACAGCATACAGAGTCCTGGAAGATGCTCCAGGACTTCCCTTTGGTCTGGCATACATCCCTGCCAGGCCTGCGACACAGATGCTTAAGTGCAAGGAAGGCCCTCCCCTCACCCACTCCACCCCATACCCCTACATCCTTGCGCTCCTGTCCTGAACCCTGAGGCACCCAGGTCAAAGGCCAGAGTTGAAACTTCCCTGAGAGACAGCTAATGGCGCAGTGGAAGGTTGGAGCGTGGCAGCAGATCGAGCAAAATAGGCTCAGATTCCAACTCTTCCAGTGACAATTAATTAGTAGTCTGGGAACAAGTTCCTGACCTGCTTGAGAAGTTTGTTTTCTCCTTCAAAGAAGAGTGTGGTCAACTTGCTAAGGAAGCAGCAAGGGCATTGCACTGAAGGACTCCCTTCCCCTCTGTTCTTTTGTTTATGCCCAAAATGTGTTAAGTTTTTAGCAAATATTTGTAACTGTGAATGTCTGCTCTGACCGTCCCACTGAGCTGCATCTTTGGGGAGGGGGTTGTTGAGCGTGTATTACGTGCTAATGTCTGCATCTTGGGCACTCTGGCTTTTCATCTCTGAATCCCCCGTATCACCTCAAGTGACATTTGTAATAATGACCATAGCTAACACGCTACAGGAAGAAACCTGAGTGCTCCCAGGAGAAAGAAACAATCCTTTCACAAGCACAAAATAACTCCGTTAAATGAAAGGGGGCTTCCTTCCACATCCCCCAGCCTGCACCTGTTCAGAACCAGCACCCTGGGACAGACACACTGCAAGACACAGGCCTGCCCTGCCCTGAGCCACTGACTCTTTGTTCCGTGGGGCTGCTGTGAGGGGTAAGTGAGAAAATGCTCGTTGAAGTGTCGGTTCCGATCCAAGGCAATCGATTTCACCCCTGTTGCATCTCTGGACCAGCAACCGCAAGGACATGGTAACCGAGCAGTAATTTAATTTTTTGCAGTTAAAAAAAAATCCCCATTTTCCACTACTTTTATGTTCATCTGTTTTATTTTTCCTCCCTTGAGATCTGGCTGTTGTAGGCTAAGTGAAGACAAGTTTGGAAGGTGCTAAGTAATTTTTTAACTGCACAAAAACCCACCCTTTGGAATTGGCCATGGGGACTCTGCAAGATGGCACGGCACCAGATTCTTCTGTGTTGAGAAGGGGTTGGAAGAGCAAAGCCATGTTCTGCGGAGGCTGGCTTGCATTGGACAACCCCTATTGACATTTGTTCCAGAAGCTTGACCTCTCACAGTGCTCAATCAGAAGCTTTCCAGATTGCTTAGCAAAGGCCTCCAAGGAATTAAAGCTATCAGTTCTGGCGACTCTATGATTTGTGTTACTGCTGGTTTAGAACTTAGTCTCCTAAGAAAAGACTCTCTGACCTGTGGCCAAGTCCCCAGAATTGGAAGTTGTTTCAACTACAAAATCTGCGCTGCAGAAGCCAAACATGACTGACTCCCATTTCACCTTGCCTGGTGCAGGGCAGGACCTAGGGCTCTCCGCCAGACAGCAAGGGGTGAGGTTGCTGACCGCTCTGTGTCTGGAATGCTACAGTGGCGTCTGTTTTAGAATACCCTCCTCCTGCAGGGAGAGCTGCTGGAAGGTCCAGCTGATAGAAAGCACATCAGAGCAGACGCAGAAAATGGAACTAATTAACAGAACGACAATGGTCTGCAAACTTGCTGGTGCTTGAAATACCTTAGGGACTGTGACAGCAAGAGCATTGCTTTGGGTTCACACTGGTGGATATTCGGGGTAAATAGATAAAACAATAGGGGAGGAAAGTTGCCTCGGTCTACAGAGGATATTTTCACTCACACTCATCCAAGAATGTGTTGGGCTGATCCAAGAAGCGAGTCTTGTGGATGGAGGTGTTCAGATGGCTCATGGTTGCGTGCTGATGGAGTAGAGGATTGGGCCACCTGTGCAGCTTGGAATCTTTAAGTTCTCATCCATTTCCTAGCTTTTTTCAGTCTATGAAATCCATCAACTGCACCCCTGCCCCATTTGCTGCCAGTAGCTGAAGGGAGAAGTTTGCTGTTCAGTGTCAGAAATATATTTGCTGGGCTTGTCATGAAGGGGACTCTCTGGAGAAGCGTCCCAGGAGTTCCTGGAGAGAAGAGGGGAATCCACTCAGGACCAGCGGGGTTCTTGGCAAATATGAAGGGGAAGAATTCCAGAACATGCCAGCCAGAGGCATGGACAAAGGTGTGTTTGGAAAGCAGTCAAGGAGACTGAGGGGTCTCCAGGGAGAGATGCCCTAAGGGGTGAAGCAAGGAATGCACATTCAAGGGAGAACGCATGCCATCTTGAGAGTGAGAGGGGTGGTTAGGGGATCCTGGCTCTTCCTTTAAAGGAGACGTGGTGAGGAGGGGTATGGGCAGGTGAGACGGGATGATCTCAGGACTGGTTCTGGTGTCTGGTGAGACTCAGGGTCCTCAGGCTGATGTGGTCTTTGTTTTCTGATCAGTACATAGCACGGAAACTTCCCAGGACTGTAGGTTCCTCAGGATATCATATCCTGGAACGGGAGGGTGGCTCAGCAGTTGGAGCACTTACCTGGCATGTGCAAGGACCTGGGTTCAAATCCCAGTGATACATACACAACCAAGTGCCAAAGAAACAAAGCCAGATGAAAGAAGAAATAAAATTGATACTGTCTTTCTCTTTATCTCACTTTCTCCCTCTCTTTAGAGAGATACATTGGAGGGTTAATTAATAGTACACAGACAGGTTTACAGCTTTCCCAGGAATTTGGAAGGAGAGGGGCTTAGGAGGTGATAGGCCTGGGAAAGTATGTGGAAGTTCTGGTTAAAGTCTCTTTTCCTTGTCTTTTCTTTCTGCCTCCTTCCTACCAGTTTCTTATTCTTTCTATCACATTGCAGGCTGACTTTACTAACGTAGACATAGAAGAAAGATGATTTAACCAGTGGACAAATAGCAAGATGCAGACAGCTAAGAGGGCAGCCGAGGACCTGTGCATCTGGCTCAGGATCAGACAGCCCCAGCTCAGAAGCCCATCCTAAGCCTCTCTACCGCCTCTGGGACTGTTCCTTCCATGATCTCCTCTTTCTCTGGTTCCTCTTTCTCTGGTTCCTGGACCCACACCCTCTCTGATTTTAACCTCTCAAAGCTTAGATATTAAAGGGTCCACTTCCGGATGGGAAGGAGATGGGAATTTGGGGGACTTCCTTTTGTCCAGAAGATCTCTGGCCACCACTTCCTGGGTGGCCATTACTACTTGAGGTCACTAGTTTCCTTCTTTCTCTTCCCTCTTTGATAGTTCCTTAGAAATTCAAAACTTTTCTCCCCTTATACAAAACAATCCCCCCCCCCCCCCCCCCCCGTGCTGGGTAACCAAGAGCAGCTGATTTCCAGCCAGTGAAAGATAGGGTTGGGAAATCTGAGGCGGAGACCATACCCACCTTCTCATCTACTGATTACAACCACTGCTAAAAGCATTCCTTGCCCGTAAAAATAGCTTTCTGCTTACCAGAAGGTCTCCTGAGCAAAGAAGCTGGCCTCCTGCGGCAGATTTGTGGGGGTGCTTGTGCACATGCACGTGATGGGAAGATTTACTAAGATCTTAATGAAGTGAGAACCTGTTTGCTGAAGATCAAGAGGGAGCATTATTAACTGAACCCAAACTGACAGCACCTGAGGTGTGAGCAGATTTATTGTGTAGGTAAGCAACCATCTCTTCATAAAACTGTGAATGATGCGTCTGAGAATCGGGCAGGCAGCAGGTCAATGAAAGGAAAGCAAAATTAAAATGTCAAAGGAACATTGAGGGAAAAGAAATGTGTGGAGGAGGGTGTGGAGAGGAAGGGTGCAGATGTACCATCAGGGTTTTCAAGATGGCAACAAACCTGCCAATCCAAAGCCTGCAAGCTGCGCCGACCACTGAGAAGCACACCCTGCTCCTTCCCTTTGGGGAAAACTTTAGCAAACGGAGAATTCAGAGGATGAAACTGAATGGTGGCCTGTTTGGAAGCCTGGCCTCACCAGGGAATGGAACACCCTGAGGATGCTGGTGATGCGGGGGTTTTTGAGATGAGGTTGGATTCTCTGTTCTCCCTGGTGAATGGAGTCTGGGTCACTACAGATTCCAGCAGCCAAAACAGCCAGTTTCTAGTGTTTGCAGTGATTCTCAGTTAAAACTGGGAATCTGGGCTGACTGCAGGTGTCTGCAGCTGAAAGTGTTAGCAGCTTTCCAGCTAAAACCTGGGTGTTGCAGCTCTTGGTGCGGTGGAAATTCATCCCAGGAATTCTGCACCAATCTTCTGGGTTCTTGTCTCATGAATTTGAAGAATAAAATCCACGGAAAACCATGGAAGGAGGAGTAAAAGGAGTAGGATTTATTTAGGAAGAAGAGCAGAGACTCCGCAAAGCGGAGGGGTACCTGGAAGCAGGACACCGTCTAATGGAGATCAGGCCAGAGGTTATATAGATTTGGGGCATGAGCATAATTAACATTCATGCAAAGCAGGCATTGAGAAATGCCTGAACTCCATTAAAATCTATGTAAAACAGGCATTAAACTGGTCAGGAACACCATTGGTTAAAACAAAAGGTGGCAAATACTTCCTACTACCCACCTGTGACCACCCCCATCTCTTAGTTGGGGTAAAGGTGAGCCTCAAGGTCTTTTTGCATTTGAAGGCCTGAGAATGCCTGTGACCACCCCCATCTTAGTTGGGACAAAGGTGAGCCCCATGGTCTTTTTGCATTTGAAGGCCCTGAGCACGCCCTGTCAATCACCCTCTGCCTCTACCAGCTAGCTCTTGGATGGGGGCCCTCTGTCCTGACTACCTAGCACTTTCACTGTCTCTCCTAATCTGTCTCACTGGGCTTGAAGAAGCGCAGGAGAATAACTGTCCCTTGTCACAGGGAAGAGTGGTTGACCATGTGAAGAGGATGACAATGGTCTAACTTCCAGAAGGAGTGGCAGGAAAGAGTGGTCTCAAGTGCAGGCAAGGAGAGGCAGGGAGAAAAGGTGTTGAGCGTGCTGGGATGGTGGCAGCAGGCCACACCGCCACTGAAATTGGGTGGCGCCCACTCAGCTCCTGCCCATTTTGCCCTTCAGGAACAGGAAAACAGCCTTCTGTTTGCAGAACTTCCTGGTATTTTTGTTTTTGTTTGTTTGTTTGTTTTGTTGGTTTTTTTTTTAATATTTTTTCCCAAAAAAACCCCCAGATATGTAGAATCTCTATTTCTATTGCTGATAATTTTAAACTTAAGATTTTGGACAATAAAACAAAATATTTCTAAGAGTCACAATCATCTACCATACAACTTTGCTGAAAACTTTAGAACAGTAAATAGATTTCCACTCAACACAAATAAATGATTTCTGATGAACTGAGCTACCCAAAATGGACAGGGTTTTACTTGTATTAGGGAACATCTCTTTCTTATTGAGTCAAGCACAAGGGTTGGAGGGAAAACTGTGGTGTGTGGGTGGAGGCTGCCAGAGGGGTGACTGTACCAGAGCTGCTCTTTGTCATTAAAATTCCCGGACTGTCCCTGGAGAGCTGACTCGACAGGTCGGGGGAAGGCTCAGGCATCTGTGTTTTATAGAAGATTCTTTCTGGTGGACAGGCAAGGGGGAGAGGGGCCTGCTCCCTGAGATTTCCCAGACATGGAGCAGAAAGGGTGCTCAGGAAATGTAGGTGGAGAGCAGTGAGTTCCACTCCCCTGGAAGAGTGCAGGTCCCCTGCCACCAGCCAAATCACTTCCCACGTTTTCAAAACATGCATCTCCTTGCACTGCTTTTTGTTTTTGTTTTTGGCAGAGGGACTGGTGACTGCAGCAGGCATCCTGGGACTGTTGCTTTGGTGTGCCTCTCCCCTACTGGAAGGAATGCTCTGCAAAGCTGGAACTTTCTTGTACCTGCGCACCAGCCGGTCCCATCACCAGCCCCAACACTGCCCAGATGCGTTCATGGCTGCTCCCTCCTAACTCAGGCCTCTTTCCAGGGTCCTCTCTAGACACACCTTCCTCACTCACACTCTAAAGGGCAGACTCTGCCTCCCCTCATCTGGTGTCAACTCTCCTCAGAGTATCTGCCACCAACATTGTGTCACAGGCAGTTTTCCCTTGGTGTCTACAGGGGATTGGTCTCAGGACCCCTATGGATACCAAAATCCTCAGATGTCTGAGCCCCTCACATAGAACTTTGTAATATCTGTCTATAACCTACACACATCCCCCTGTATCCTTTAAATCACCTCTGGATTACATGCAGTATTAATACAATGTAGATATTAGGTAAATAGTTGTTAAGCCGTATTGCTTAAGGAATAATGGCCTGGAAAAAAGTCTCTACGTTTCAGAACACAGACTTTTTTTTTCACGTATTTACAATCATTGTGGGTTGGATCCATGCATGCGGAATCCATGCACATGGAGTAATCAGCATATCTCTTTGTTAGCTTATTATCTCTTTCCACCTTGGAGCAAAGTAGGAGGTGCACCGGTCCTCTTCTTTCCCCCTGAGCCTAGAACATGGTGTGCTATCCCTGATATACCAGTAAACACGTATGGAAAACCGAGGCATGACAGACCCCAGTGAGGTCACAGAGTAGAGATGGCTCCAGTCTGCCTAGGGCTGGGAGCTGCTGCGTGCTGAATTGTGCAAAACATTGTGTACACATTGCACCAGCAGGACCTAGGGGCGGACCAGGACTTGCCTGGTGAGCCCACGGGAGATGATCGGACATCCAGTTTGAGGAGGGGGAAGCTAGGGGACAGCTCGATCGCACGTGACTCCTGTGGACAGATGGCTCTGGAAAGCCTGAACAGGATTCTGAGCACGTCTCTTTGGAGAGGTTGTCACCCTATGAGAGCAGGACTTCCTCCTCTTTCTCTGAGGCAAATGCAGTTCTTACTTTGAATTTTCTAGCACTCAGGGCCCGTTGTCAAAGTCCATTGGGGCTGCTATGAAAAGAACCGGAGTCAGAGAATTCACGATTCCTGGGATTTTGCTGCTCAGGGTTCTGGAGGCTGAGTTCAAGCTGAAAGAGCCTGCATGTTCCCCATCTGGCCAGGGCCCAATCTCTGCCCTCAAAATTGTATCTGTGGCTGCACCCTCAGGAAGGAACGAGGGCTGTCATCACGTGACAAAAGGGACCTAAGGGCCAAGGAGTCCAGTTACTTCCCTCCAGCCCTTTCAGGGTGCTAACCCCACCCAGCAGGAAGGAGCCCTTTTCTCACCCCCTGGTGGAGGCCCCACCCCTTAAAACTGTGGCTCTGGGGATTAAGTTGCAACAGAGCTCCACAGAAGACAAAGACATTAGAACCATAGGTCCTGTGACGCTGCCTTACTCATTTTTAAAATAAACGTATTTGAAAGGTACACCCCACCTGTAACTGACCCAAAACGCAGAGGCCATGGAGCGCCCTGGCCCCCTGCGTGGACTTCCTGAATGCTTACACTCTGTTGTGGCATCCAATACCAAGGATCAGTTGCCACCACAATGAAGTAAGACACAGAGAGATGCCAACTATTTAACAACAAATCCCATCCTCAAGTACAAACGTGTATGGCCCCGATGCAAGCACATGGCCCTAGAGAGGATGGAGGCCCACAGCTCAGCTGGAAGCAGCCTCTGGGAGACAGCAATCTGTAAGGAAGAGGACTCTGCCTGTGTGCTATGAGTGTGCTCAGAACCAGCGTTGGCTGCCTGGTGCTGTTCCTATCGTTACCAGTACAGAATGAGGTAGAACACCAAGGGTAAAACACGGAGATGATGTGGTTCCAATTTTCCCAAGAACCTGCTTATGACATTGAATTCCCGTCCCTGCGCTTATGGGCTCCATTATTTTGGAAGTTTCTGTATCTGTTTCTGCCAAGATCTCTGTGGAAACAGTACATGCAGACTAGGATCATTCAAGCAGAATCTGTTTCCAAGAGCACTATTGCAACATAAAACGCAGAATGCAGGAGAACAAAGGGTAGGAAAGGACCCCAGGGTCAGCAGCACTAACGTTTTCACCACTTCCAAGTCCAAGGGAACAAAGGGTTTTAGAAACTAGGAGAAAGATCCCTGTAGAAACAGCTGCGTTGAGAGGACCTATGATCCTGTGTTGAGGACACAGCCAGGGGGAGGCAATCCAGGAAGAACACACCCTCTCCCCTGAAGTCTTCTGTGGGTCTTCCATTGGCCAAACTCAGCAGCAAGGCAAAGGTCATTGTACCTTCAAGGGTAATCCACCCAGACCAAGGCATGCAGAGTGGCCACATGTATCTATGCCACAGGAAAGTAGGGAGCTAAAAATCCAAACCTCAGTTCTTGTGTTCCAACGAAAGAAGATTTAAAGTCAGACACAAAAAGTCATGCAAGAGAATTTTATTATAAGTGAAAGAGAGTTGAAAGTAAAGTAAAAGCAGAGTAAGATTCAAGCAGAGAGCACTCTCAAGGGAGAGAGAGTGGGCCATCTCTGAGCCGAGAATGACAAAGGAGACAATGCTATCTCCAAATTTATTTCTGTTTTATGATTGATTTGAAAATTGGGGTCCTCCTTCAGCAGCCTTCGCAATCAGGTGTTCAACTCCTCCATCACATCGGGCGGTGGAGTTTTTGACCTTAGTTGGTCCTCTCCGGAACTGTCATAGTAGCCATCCTACTTAGGTGGGTTCACCTACAAGTCAATCCCATGTTAATGTGGGCGTTGGGGTTAATAGCAGTCAAAAGTTACCTCAGTGCTATCTCAGTGCGCCAGCATTATTAAAGAATACCCCCTTCTGAGCGAGTAAGAGACACCTTGGGCCAGTAGCTTTTAGGTTCATCTCAACTTTTACGGGGGCCTGTGAAGAGATGGTCCCATAGATCCTTTGTTCTTGAGGCATTCTCCCTCCCCTCTTGTCTTTGTTTACCCTCAACACTTGTGTACTAGTGTTTTCCATAGCTTATCTCCCTTGGCAGAAGCTTACAGCAAACTTCAAGACTAAACCTGTGGCCTTGTCAAGCATTTCACTGCTCATTGCTAGCTGCTACCTAACATCTAGAGGCCACAGGAGACATTCAACCCAGCACCTGAAGAAAGCATCCAGATAAGGATTAATCTCTAGAAGCCAACCAATATTTTTCTGAAAGTTAATGGCATTATTATATACCAAAACTGAGCAATTAACATGCACACCCATGTTCACAGTAGCACAACTCACAACGGTTAAACTATGGATCCAGCCTAGGTGTCCAGCAACAGATGAATGGATAAAAAAAATGTGGTCTCATTCAGCCATAAAAAAGTGGAATAATGGTATTTGCATGAAAATGGATGGAACTAGAGACCACCACGTTAAGCAAAATAAGTCAAACACAGAGGGCTAAGGGTCCCATGTTTTCTCTCATATATAGAAGTTAGAGTGGAAGAAGGAAGAGAAAGACTGAGGTGAATTTCCTAAAAATCAAAGAGAGATCAGTAGAAGAGAAAGACCAAGGGATGGGAGGCAGGAAGAGAGGGAGAAAATGCTGGGGATTGATATTGGTTAAATTATATTGTTATATAGTGTGCATATATGAATATGCAACAAGTCCCATCATGTACAAGTATAATACAATAATAAAAAGGTGGAAAAAATTATACTCATACACACATACACAAAATAACTAAAACATAGAAATAGATCTAAGACTTCTGAAAACAAAAGTATAAAAACATTATTAAGAGGAATTAAAGAATGAAGTGGAGAAATGTATCACATTCATGTCTTGAACAAGTTAATATATTTAAGATTCTATATTGTACTATTCACAATTAATCTATGGGCACTATACCAATCATAAATTGAAATCCATTTATGACAATGTAAAGCTGATTCTAAAATTCATATGAAAATGCAAAAAGCAAAACTGTAACCAAGACAAACTTAAGAATAAAAGTGGAGAATTTACACTATCCGGTATGTGACCTCCTGTAAAGCCACATTAATTATGGGATTATGGCATTGGTGCAAGGACAGACAAATATAACAGTGGATGAGCATACAGCCCAGAAACAACCTGTCAAATAAGGACACTTCATTTATGGTAAAGGTGACACCGCAGAGTTGTGAATAATGGGCAATCTTTTCAATAAATAGAGCTGCATCAACTAAAATTCATGTGGAAAAAATGAACTTTGACCCCTATTCTGTCCCCTACATAAAAACCAATTCCATGAAGTTTTTACATCTAAATGGAGGCGTTTAAAAAATAAAGCTTCTAATGAACTCAAAATGGATCATAGACCTAAATGTAAGACACAAAGTTTTAAAATTTCTGGGAAACAAAAATCTCCATGACCTTGAGTTGGGTGATGAGTCTTCAGATTCACCACCAAAAAGCATTGTAAAATTGGAAAGTTGATTTTACTGTGAAAGAAAAGTTGGTAACTTTGAATTCACTTAAATTAAATATCTGTCTATCAATCTATTAATGTATCTATCTATAAATATATTTACTTGTGAAAGGCTGTGTTAGAAAATGAAAGAAAAAGACATTGGAATAAAATATTAAAATTGCATTTTTGATAAAATAATTATAAGCAGATTATTTAAAGATCTTTCAAAAGTCAACAATAACAAATAACCCAATTGGGAGCTGGGAAAAGATCTGAACAGATCCTCACTAAGGAGGATTTGCAGATGGTGAGCAAGGATGAGAGGAGTCCACCATCAGTTACCATTGTGGAAAGGCACACTATATAGCAAGCAGCCCTTCACTTCATCCCAATCGGAACGATTAAAAAAACAACAACAGCAAAACCCAAGTCCTGGTGAGGTTGTGGACCAGGAACCATCTCAGTCCTTCCTGTGGGAACGCAAGATGGTTCTGCCACTTTGGAGTACAACTTGTCCGTTTCTCAGGAGCTTATCATGTGACCCAGTAATGGAGCTCCTAAGTGTTTACCCAACGGATTTGAAAACGTGTGCGTGCACAAGGCACTGTATGCAAATGTTTATAGAAGTTTTATTCGTAATCCACAAAACTGGAAACAACTCAGACGCCCTTTGGTGAATGAATGGATAAGCACACTTGGGTGCAGCCGCACTACGGGGAGGTGTTCAACAATCCGTCAGAAGGAACGAGCTGTCAATCTGCGTAGCATCATAGAAGAAACTTAAATGCACATTGAGAAATGAAAGAAGCCACTATAATAAAATTACAAAATGTAGCCACTATGGTAAAATTACAAAATGTGTGCATCCATTGATATAATATTCTGAAAAAAAAACTTAAAGGAAGGGAAATAGATTAGTAGGTTACCATGGATACGAGAGTAGGAGAAGGTTGATTAAATGAAGCACAAGGAATTTTTTAGGGATACAAAACTATTTTGTGTGGCTACATACTGGATACATAACTCTGTTCACATAAAAAACCACAGGACTTTATAACATGAAGAACAAATCTGAATATATGCAACTTTTTTAAAAAATAAGAAGGCAGGAAATCTCAAGATAGAAGGCAGACTATGGCAAAAGAATCTAAATATATTACAAATGTCTGACATAACCTTTCTGAAGGAGATGGGAGAAAAGAGGTGCTGATCTAAGAAACTTGAGAAAGGATTGGAAGCTGCTAGGTGCACATGCATTGCTTTCCTGCTATTAACATATTTCACACTCAGTTAACCATCCCGACACCCTCAGAATTTATATATATATATAAATGAAATAATACTATATATGTAATGAAATAATACTATATAGATATAGTATTATTTCATTAGAGGCTTGTTTGATTGTTCAATAAATAATTTTCTAATAAAATTTTAAAAATAAATTAAAAATAAAAACATGTCAACAGATGTAGATGGTAGAAGTCAGATTTCCTAGTGCTGAAAGAGGAGATTACAAATGAACAGGAAAGTTGGACTAAACCATGTGATCTCAGATTAGAGTTGGAAACATCAGCGTGAATGACTGTTCAGCTCAGCATAGCTACTACCAGATAGGCATAATAATAATTGCAGATATGTGTGTACCCGTGTTTGCACGGCTGTAGCGCACACACTTGTTTCTCAGTTCTGCCCTCTGCAGCTCCCTAGGAGCAATGACACTACAGTAGCCGCAAGCACACTGAGTACTCAGATCTTGGTTTCTATTGCCATTTTCTGGTAAAGAAAATCAGGGTTCCTTGGAAAGATGTTTAATTCCAGGGTAGAGATATGGAATATACCAAATGAGCCTGGGGGATTTTGTAGTGCTAGAAAGGAAAGAAGAGATTTTTAAAAAGAAAAAGAGTAGGGTCAGATCAGAGGAGCACACTTGCACCAATGGGAAGAGCCATTGGACAAACTTCCAACAGCTTGAGCAACTAAGTCAACAAATAAATAACCCAAACTATAAAGTAAACACTCCTGGATGCTGAATGCTTGAATAAACATGGAGTGGGGGAAGCAAACCCCCCTACACTGAAGAATTCCAAATGTACCTGCTCTACCCTTGGAGGCTAAGCGCAACTCCTCATGTGGGCTCACTTGGAAACTTACTCCAACTAGTACTTTCTAAAGAAGGAGTGAGGGGGCATCTGTGCAGGGGAGATGCCCAGCAACGCTGCCCTGTCAGGTGGTCAAGGTCAGCACCATCAGCCCTGTGGGTGCCCTCATGGTGGTCAAGGTCAACACTGCCAGCTGTGCTGTGTGTGTGCCCTCATGGTGGTCAAGGTCAGCACTGCCAGCTGTGCTGTGTGTGTGCCCTCATGGTGGTCAAGGTCAGCACTGCCAGCCGTGCTGTGTGTGTGCCCTTGTGGTGGTCCAGGTCAGTGCCTCCAGCCGTGCTGTGTGATCCCTCCTGGTTGTATTTTGAGAAGACAGTGTGCTTCTGCCATTTTCCTCCCTAAACCCAAGTCCTGTTTTAAACAGGAGAAAAACTTAAGACAGGTCCAGATTGAAAGGAATTCTACAAAACACTTAACTAACATTCTTCACTGTTGTCAAAGTCATCAAAAATGGGGGAAATCTGAGGAATCATCACAACCGAGAGGCACCTAAGGAGACAAGAACATATTATGATATCTAGGATGAAATCCTGGGACACAGAAAGTATGTTGGAAAAACCTAAGAAAATCCCAGTAAATCATGGACTTTAGTAGACAATAATGTTTCACTATTAGCTCATCAACTGTACCAAGAGCACCGTACTCACGTAATATTACAGGACTGGGTGCAGAGTTGGTAGGTGTTCTCTGCATTCTTTGTAACTTGAATGGAAATCTAAAATAATTCTCACAAGCACATTTATTTAATTATAAAAATCAAAGCTTTTAAAGGAAAATGGAAAGTATATATGACCTTGTAATAGGAATATTACCTACCTGTAAGAGTTGGAGGTGAACTACATTGAAAGAAGGAATTTCTGTTCAACAAATGGCACCATTAAGTGAGTAAAAAAGGAAGTTACGGGATGGGAATAAGATGTTTTCAATAAATATTATCCACTGTGTGGGGGTAATTCTGGTTTAAGAACATGCGCATATCATATCGTTACTTCATATGCATTTATGATTGTACAATAACTCAACTCCTTAATAAAACAATTAAAAATAAATGAATATTATCCACATAGAACTTGTGCCCAGAATAGCCCATTCTCCATTTTCTCTTTGCTTCTCTGTCTCTGTCTCACACACACACACACACACACACACACACACACACACTATATAAACTGAAAAAAGTTAGACAATCCAATTGGAGAAAAAGCAAGAACGCTAAACATGATTAAAAGTGAACATGAAAATGTGTTCAATATCATTAATCATCAGAGAAATGTAAATTAAATTCATTCACCAGAATGAGTAGAATTTAAAACTGGTAATACCAAGAATGCATAGCATTCGTGTCCAAAACTGTACCTGTGGCGTAATTTTTGCAAGCGTTTTTGGAAAACTCTTAGGCAGTGTCTACTATGGTTGGACATTAACATATTCACATGCCCTGTCATTTAGCAATCCCACTCCTACCTCTGTCCCCAGCCCATGCACAGGTATGAATGCAACAAAAGATGCACACCTAGAGTTCAAAGCACCAAGTCCTGGACCAGAGTGAGAGCAGCAGGAATCCTGGGAGCAAAATTTAAGGATGCCCTTACCTTGGGGTTATACAAGTAGTGACCTTCAACTCACACAACCTTCAGAGTGAGTGCTTCCTTAAATTTTGTGGACCACCTCTCCCTACTGTATCTGAGAGTTAAGCCCATACCCTTGACCTTGGGTGACCTTGAGCCAGCACTGACTACTCCAGAGTTTCAAAGCTCCCCTTACTCTGAGGTGCAATTTATGTCCAGACCCTCCAGGGTCATGCTGGGACTGGTCTACCTGACCTCAGTCCTTCTTTAGCTTCCCTTGGGCCTGGCCCTGGAGCTTCCTCCATGCCCTCTCCATCCTGCTTCCGTCACATCCTTACTGATTTCTTCTGAGAGCATCCTTTTAATGGACCACATGTACAAGAATTCCTATCTCTCTTTCTAAGAAATGTGATCCAATGTGATAGCCATCGAAATTATAGGAAATGGGTTAATAAACCCCATGTCCTTATGTCCATAGGCTGGAAAAGTAAATGCGTATGAGAGATGAGTGAGCGCGCCACACCCAACCACATCCTGAAGCTCAGGTCAGCCCTGTTGTCTAGGGAAGGAACAAGGCACAGTAAGTGGAAACCACACGGTCACCTGGCACAAAGCCCATCGACCAGCAGCGCCCCTCCTTGGCATTTGCAGGGAGGACTAGGACTGCGATTAGCCGTGCAGAGCAGTGAGGGTGTGGGAGGAGCTTCTGGACCTCCAGGACTGTTCTGATTCTGCACTGGTGTTAGATGGCTGCTCATTGGATTGAGATAATATTCCAGTCCAAGTCTATGGAGGGAAAGGAACCTTAGAAAGGTTTTATAAAACAGACGCTCTGAGTGTCTGCAGTGACCTGCTGGTGGCCCCGACCATGACAGCCTGCTTACCCCAGGCTGGGGCAGAGCCCCTGGCCTTACTTGTTCAGTGGCCTTGTCTGATCATCTCATATTCCATAATTTTCCTCAGTTGATGAGTTCAGCTTTCTAAGCCATCTAACCCAAATTCTAAGTTAAATAAGTTTCACCCCACGCCAGGAGAGTTTCTCCTGCTATGAGTTCTGGAAATAGCAGGGTTCTGTGAAGAAAATAATGGGACAACCAAAAGGACAAAGAAAAAATATTTGAGACATAGGGGGGAAAAAGGATCTCATTCTGCAAAGCTCTAAGATCTCATTCTATTTTGAAGGGAAAATGTCAGGTGCCTACCAGACAATAGGAGCAGGAGCATGCTTGACATTTCTCCACACCTTGAAGCCCCCACAATTCCGTTTCAGTGCTGTTAACCGTGGTCTGCCTACACCGGGCCTTGGGCTCAGCTGAAAGGGCACAGCCTTTAGTCTTGGGCAGAACATAGTCCGCTGGCTCAGCAGGGTCTTCCAGCTGTGTGCCCATGGGTGTCTATCCAAACTTCCCACCCATGAGCTTCCTCATCAGAAAGGTGGGCACCTTCCCATCATTCTACTTGCACAGCGGGGGGACACATGAGTCACTTGGGGGAAGGAGCCTTGGCCTCCCGGAGGTCAGCCATGGCAGTGCCTTCTTCTTCCTGCAGGCAGCCCTGGGCAGGACCAGCATGTCCACACCCAGGCATCAGGGATTCAACTGTGTATCTCTCCACTCATTCAGCAAACAACGGTCAAGTTTCTACCAATGCTAGAGGCCTGTCTAGGCCTGGAGAAATCGGTAAACAAGATAGAGGCCCTGGTGCCAGAAAATTCACATCATCCTGGTCGGTGAAGCCACAGGCACACAACAGGACACATGAATAGGAGGCGAAGATTGCCACATGGGGGAAAGAACAGGCTCAAAACACAGAAAGACACCAGCAGCGGGCAACCAGCTCTGGAGCGCACCAGAGCCAAGAAGCCAAGGGAGCGGGCATGTGAGGGTTGAGGTCTGGCCCCACGGCACAGGCCCACACAGGTGCTCCAAGCTTGCAAGGAGCCTTTTCTGCTGTTCCTGCACAGGGAGGGGAGCAACCCAACCCGATGGTGAAATAAAACCCTCAAACACACAAGGACCTCTGCCAGCCCTCCCCCTGGGTCCAGAGAGCTCCTCTGTACTGGCCAGCAACTGGGGCTCACACTTTTGTTACCTCCTCACTTCACAGACACGCTTGAGAATTATTTCACTCTGCATCCAGTTGCAAGGACACAGTGGACTGGAACCAAGACACCATTTGATCATCCCATGCCCCTGGGCCCCATAGAATGGTCCTTGATTCACAGGATTTTGTTAAAATAGCCCCTGGATAGATAATCCTTGGAAAGGGGCAAACTCAGCCAGCAAGGGTAGGGGCTTGGAGGGCAGGC
>PVKS010040253.1:0-16723 GCA_004027875.1 Aplodontia rufa | reverse complement strand
TTCCCAAGTATTTTATTTTTTTCAAAGCTATTTTGAAAGGAACTGAATTCCTGACTTCTTCTTCAGTCCTGCTATTATTGGTATATAGGAAAGCTATTGATTTATGCGTGTTGATCTTGTATCCTGCCACTTTGCTAAATCTATTTATGAGTTCAAGCAGTTTACTGATGGAGTTTTTTGGATCTTCCAGATAGAGGATAATGTCACAACCAAAAACAGAGTTTGACTTCCTCTCTTCCTATTTTTATCCCTTTGATTTCTTTCTCTTGCCTAATTGCTCCAGCTAGGGTCTCAAGAACAATATTGAATAAAAGAGGTGAGAGCGGAAATCCTTCTTGTTCCTGACTTTAGTGGAAATGCTTTCAGCTTTTCTCCATTTAGTACTATACTAGCTGAGGGTTTAGCATATATAACCTTGACAAAGCTCAGAAATGGACCAATAAAAATGGCCATTCTACCGAAAGCTTTATATAGATTTAATGCTATCCCTATAAAGATACCTATGTCATTCTTTAAAGAGAAAGAAAAAGCAATTCTCAAATTCATTTGGAACAACAAGAAACCAAGAATTGCCAAAGCACTACTAAGCAAGAAAGATGAAACAGGCGGTTTTGCCATTCCAGATCTAAAACTATACTATAGAGCCATAGTAACAAAGACAGCATGGTTCTGGTATCAAGACAGGGAAGAAGACCAATGGAATAGAATAGAAGACCCCAAAACAAATCCTCAAATCTTTAAACATCTGATTTTTGACAAAGGAGGACAAAATGTTACATGGAGAAGTGACAGCCTCTTCAACAAATGGTGCTGGACAAACTGGTCTTCCACCTGCAGAAAATTGAAATTAGACCCATATCTTTCTCCTTGCACAAGAATCAAATCAAAATGGATCAAGGAGCTTGGTATTAAACCAGCTACGTTGCAACTCATAGAAGACAAAATTGGTCCAACACTTCAACATTTGGGAGTAGGCAAAGACTTTCTAACAGATCTCCTAAAGTGAAGGATATAAAGCCAAAAATCAGTGAATGGGATGCCATAAAGCTAAAAAGATTTGTACTGCCAAGGAAATAATCAAAAGAGTCAAGAGGTTTCCTACAGATATGGAGGAGAATCATGGACTATGATTCCTCAGACAAGGGTCTCATATCCAGAATCTATAAAATCCTCAAAAATGTCAACTACAAAAACATCAACAGCCCAATTGATAAATGGGCCAAAGAGCTAAAGAGAAACTTCTCACCAGAGGACATTGATCAAGCCAATGATTACATGAGAAAGTGCTCTAAATCACTAGTAATCAGAGAAATGCAAATGAAAACCACATTAAGATATCACCTTACACCAGTCAGAATGGCAAAGATGAAGAAAGTAAACAATAATAGATGCAGGAGGGGCTGTGGAGAGATAGGCACACTAACACACTGTTGGTGGAGCTGCAGACTGGTACAGCCCCTCTGGAAAGCAGTATGGGGAATCCTTAAGAAATTAGGGATGACTCCACCAAAGGACCCTGCTATTCCACTCCTGGGTATCTTTCCAGGGGACTTAGAATCAGCACATTACAGTGACACAGCAATATCGATGCTCATAGCAGCACAATTTACTATTGCTAGGCTGTGGAAACAACCCCGATGTCCCTCACTGGAAGAATGGATCCAAAAACTGTGGTACATTTATACCATGGAATATTAGACAGCAATTAGAAACAATGATATTGCAGCCTTCGAAGGTAAATGGATGGCTATGGAAGAGATCATGCTGAGTAAAATCAGCTTAACCCAGAGATCTAAGGTTTGATTGTCTCCACTCATAGGTGGAGGTGGGGACTAGACCCTGGACAATGAGAAAGTTGGTCTATTAGCATGTGTTAAATCCAGATAAGATGTAATGCTTTACAACCTAATACTTTTTTTAGAGATATAGTGGGAAGGGAAAGGGCAGGATAAGAGAGGGTAATTGGGGGGCACTCCTGGGGGTAATTGTAATATCAAGAACATATACACATTTTATATTATTTTGTTAAAATCTTGTAAGGTTGTTCAAAAACAAAAATTAAAAAATTCAAAAAAAAGTGTGAGCCTGTTTCTATTTCCAAATTGATGTGAGGGTTCAATGCAATTCCTATAAAAAGCATACTGTTTTCTACAGAATAAAAACATTTTTGTACAACATATTTTGAAGTGAAAAATGATCCTGAATATCAAAGCAGTTCTCTATGATGCATTGTCCATGTGTTCATTGTAGTTAGACATTGTATAGGTGTTGGTTCTGCCATAATTATACAATGTTTGAACATTATTTGCTTTAATTCAGTCCCCACTACAACACATGGCCTCCCCTCATCTCCCCCTGTTTTTCCTCTACTCTGCTCAGATTTCTTGTTCATTTACACAGTGGTGAAAAACACTTTGGTGTGTTCACATGTGTGCAAAGGAAGGTTGCTCAGAATCATCCACTGTTCCTCCCTCCCGTCCCTCCTCCCCCAACCCCTTCCTCTGCTCCACTGACCACTGTCCAAGCAAGGTTGAGAGAAAAGCACCAAGGTGGAGGCTCCCACTGCAGGATCTTGATGTGTTCAAAGCTTAACACTCAAAACAGTGTGGTGCAGGATTTAAAGCTCACAGAACCAAGGGGACAGGAAGGTGATCCCCGAAATGAAGTACCAAGTGTGGTCAGCAGACCTTCATCAAGGGTAACAGCAGCACCCAGCTGGAAACTGGAGTCACTGCAGTAAGAGCTGTGGGAGACTGGATGTGGGCAGGCAGAGTGAGAGTGGAGCCACCTCTCACCCCATGTGCATGCGGGGACTGATGTAGACTAGAGCTGAGATGTAAAACCCCAAATGTAACATTCTTAGAATGAAACCTAGGAGACAAATTCATTGATCTTGTTTGGAAATTATTGTTTTTCACAGAGAAAGAAAGTGATAGTGAAAGAACCAGCTCCAATTTTTTTCAATCTGGCCTTTGTTTCTCTGACTCTTGGTTGTGGATGTGGTGCTGGAGCTCAAACCTGGGGTCCCATGCATGCCAGGCAAGCACTCCAACTTGAGCCACTGCTCCTGGACCCTAAATCATAGTAAAATAACAAATTATAATGAAAGCAGAGCATCAAATTAAAAATCTATTGCAGAGAAAGGAAATAGTCAACTACATGTCAATTCCATGTGTGGAATGGATGCAAAACCTAGGTACAATAATGGAAATGAGGTTAGCATGTAGAAAACATGAGACACCTGTGTTCATCTTTTCATCCTGATTTAAATACATGCCCTAGCATTGTGAGAGCACCAGGGTTGTATTTCTCAGTCCTGGAGACCTGGAAGTTCATGGTGAAGAATCCTGAGGATTTATCACTCTCAGACCACAGGGTGGCTCACAGCTGTCAACTTCCTGCTGTGTCCTCGGCTTATGCAGAGACCTGGAGACTTCCTGGGACCATCTGTAGGACCATGACCCAAGTCCTCGTGCACTGTGCACACTACAAGGTCCAGCTCACAGAAACATCATGTTAGGGGTCATAGGGCAACATTTCTATTTTTAGGGGACATGATCATTCCTAATATAGGAGTACTCTTAACCCCCATCACCAAAGCAAATGTCCTCATTAATTCATGGGCAAGGGACCTGCCTGAATATTTCTCCTAAATAATATCTGAATCACTAGAAGGTGCATTAAAAGCTGCTCAGCAGAATCAGGCATCAGAGAGATGAAGTTCAAAACCAGATGTAAACACTATGTTAAAATACTGGGATATGCTATTATTTTTAAAAGAAATATCTGTTGATGAAATTATGGAGAAAATGGTACCCATGTCATTTTGGTTGGAGAGATAAATTAGTGAATCCACTATAGAAAAATATTGAGGAAATCCCACCAAAAATGAAAAAAGTAAAATTATCATGTTATGTGAAAATTCAACATATGGGAATATCCTTGAAGGAAACGAAAGCACAATCCCAAACAAATATCCCCACTCTCCTGTTCTCTGCAGTGTTATTCACAGTAGAGGCAAAGTGGGAGCAGCCTCCAAGCCACTGAAGGAAGAGTGGGTGAAGAAAGGTGGATCATGTACACTATGGAAAAAGGTTACACTTTAATAATGAGGAAACGTGGCCATGTGCCACAGCCCAGACAGCAGTGTGCATGCTAGAAGGATAATCCAGACACAGGGAGGCACATGGTGCATGCCCTACCTGTGGTTTCTGACTAGAGTGATCAGTACAGGGACACAGAGCCCAGAATAGTGGCTTCCCTGGTCTTGAGCAGGAGGGGCAGCAGAGATGAGTGGATCAAAGGATTCAAGTTCCAGTGATGCAGGGAGTGATGTTTTAGAGCATCTGTGCCAGGGTGCTGTCCTCTAATTTGGAGCAGGTCATTGTTAGGTGAATGAATTATCATATGTGGCTTCTTTGGACTAATATTGTGGGGGTTTTTCAAGTTGTGCATGCTGACATTTTCAGAGCCAGCTGATGTAATGTGCATGTCTGCTAAGCCATTCCATGATGCTCAGGCTTGGTTTTAATGGCAGGAATTTCAGTTTTTTCCATGAGAACATGTGAGGAAGCAGAATGACAGGAAGAGGGGTGTTCACCTGTGTCCACCTTGATAGGTGCCCCAGAATTGAAGGTCTCCTTAATTCTTCACATGATATGGCCCTGAGTGGACATGTAGAAAATGACCACAGAGCCACTTTCAGGGAAAGAGCAAGAAGAGAGGTGAGAAAAACCAGAGTATGAATGTGGACTAGCTTGTGAAGGGGGGCATTCACTTAAGCCACAAATGTATACAGTGTTTACTTCAGCAAAGAAAAATAAGTAACCAATGATCACCTGAGCATCCAGTAGCTGACAAAATCCACAGGACTGAGGTGAAGAAGGACAGAACTTACTGAGTGGTTGATGAAAGGCCTCCTGCACTTCACCAGGGCTCAGCTGCTGTGATTAAACAGTGTGGCTGGCTGTCCCAGTGCAGACACTCATCCTCATCCATGACCTCCACACTTCCATTCAAAAGCAGGAAAAGTACCAGGGGACCAGCACTGAGTCTGAGGGAGTCCTTAGAGAGTGCATGACCAGGACACTAAAGTTCATCATGTGGCACAGGTCCCTGAGCTTGGACTTGCTCCATATTAATGGACACTGAATATCAAGGTTGGCCCTAATCAGCAAATCCCACTGTGTCTCTCATTGGGTTGATGGGAAACCCTCATGAGGGTCCCCTGAGATTCCTCAGGATCTGATCTTGGTGATGACAGAGGAGGCACCTCTGCTCAATATTGAGGCTCTGTGTTTTGTTGATGTGAAAATGGGCAAAGCAGGTAAAAAAAGGGACTATGTTGAATAGCAGTGGAGAGAGGACCGTCCACATCTAGGTCCTGGTTCTAAATGATATGCCTTCAGATTTTCTCCATTCAGAATGGTGCTGACCTTGAGTTTGACATATACCACCTGCAGGGTGCTGAAGTAAGGCACTCATGTCCCTTGTGTTTCTAGAGATTTGCACATGATCGGGTGCTTCACTTTGATAATTTTTTCAGTATCTATTGAATTAAAATGGGGATTGTGGTCATTTACTCTATTTATGTAATATTACCTTATTGACATGCATATGCTGAAGCAAACTCCCATTCCTGGGATGAAACCCACTTCATCATGGTGAACCACCTTATAATGTTTTGGAATACAGATGTCCTTTATTTTATTAAGGTCTCTTCATCTATGTTCTTCATTGATAAGCATCTGAAATTTGCTTTCTTTGATGTGCCTTTTTTCTGGTTTTGGTGTCAGGGTAATACTGGGTTCACAAAGTAATTTTAGTAGTGTTCTCTATTTCATGGAATGCTTTTAGGTGGTTTGACATTAGTTCTCCTTGAGCATCTGTTAAAACTCAGTGTAGGATCAATGTGGCTGGGCTTTTCTTTCTTTAATGTGTTTTGATTGATGTATCAACTGTATTAGTTGATATAGGTCTGTGGTGGGAAGGGGAGGGGGAGGGGGGAGGGTATATGAAGAACTCATAGGAGTCTGGTGATTGGGAAGAAAGGGGAACCATCCCAGAAGCTGATGTTATTCCTTCACTACATACCCATTTAACACATGAGTTCTTCTGGGGGAAACTGCAATAGATGAAACCCATAGTAGCTTATCTATGCGTTAGCATTACCCCTGGTTAACAAAGTTTATATACATTGATTGCTACAGTTTTGACAATGTTTCCCCCTCATCTGAATCCTATATTGCTATATACTTCTAATAAATGTGAAAAAAATAAAAAAATAAAAAGTGACAATTAAAAAAAAAATTTATGTTTTCATGGTTCAACTTGGGTAGGACATGTGTATCTCTCACTATGTCAGTGTCTTCAAGGCTTTCATCTATTGCTGTATAAATTTTCAAAATACTTGTTAATGATCTTATAGATTTCAGATGCATCTGTGATGAGATCTTCTTTTCTAATTCTGATTGAATATTATCTCTTCTCTTTGGTTAGTTTGACAAGGTGTTTATAAATCTCCTTTATCTTTTTTTCTTTTTTTATTGAGAAATTTATTTGTTGAACATTCATATAAGTTTTTAACAAAATAATATCATATGTATATAGATTCTGAAGATTAGATTTATCCCTAAGAGTGCCCCCCAATTACCCACCCTTCCCCTTCCCCTCCCCTTCCCAAAGCATTTCTAAAAATGCATTAGATTGTATAACATTACAATTTATTGGAATTTAACACGTGATAATAGACCTCCTTTCTCAGTGGCCAGGTTCTAGTTCCAGCCTTCATAGATGAGTGAAGACCTTCCACCCATGGTTCTCTGGGTTATGCTGATTTCACTCAGCATAATTTCATCCATAGCCATCCTGTCTCCTTTATCTTTTAAAAATATTTTGCTTCGTTGATTCTTTTGTATTTTCAATTTGGTCTTTGAAATTCTAGCTGAGCAATTAGGCAAGAGAAAGTAATCACAGGAACACACATAGGGAAAGAATAAGTTAGATTATCTTTGCTTGCAGAGGATATGATCAAAAAAATTAGAAGACCCCAAAACTCCAGGAGAATACCTCTAGAGCTGATTTAGCAACATATCAGAATACAAAATCTGTATACAAACATCAGAAAGTTTTCTAAACTAAAATTGAATCTGCTGAGGCATTGATCAGGAAGTACTTCCCCTTCCCACCAATCTCAAGATGTGGTGATACATGAATGCAAAAAGGTCTTTTTCCTAGGTGTGGGAAACAATGAAACAGCAAATGAAGAAAGTCATGATCTCAGTGGATTGAAAGTCTTCCCATGTTCTTGAATGGTCAGAATTAATATCATCAAAATGTCTACAATACCAAAAGTTTAATCTAGATTTGGAGAAAGTTCCATCAAAATACCAATGTTGCTCTTGTCAGAACTAGAGTAAAGCAGTCCTGGAATTCAATCAGATAATTAGTAGAACCAAGAGTAAAAGAAATCCTGAGTGAAAGAGTGATGTGGGAAGCATCACAACACCAGACTGGAAAATATAGTACAGGCCTTTAGTTACAAAAATCCATGATATCTGCACCAAAAGACACAAGAAATCAAAGGGAATAGGATAGAAGTCTCAGAAACAAATGTGAGTTGACACAGTCAGATGATTTTTGACAAAGATGGCAGAATTCTGTTGGAATAATGATAACCTTTTCAACAGCTGTGCTGGGAAAAGTGGAAATCCATACATAGAAGAATGAACCTTGATCCCTCTTTCACACTCCAAAAGTCAACTCAAAGTGGATCAGAAACCCGGAAATCAGACCTGAAAACCCACAAATTCTAGAAGGAGTTTCCCATCAACACTCCACATATTCCACTAGGCAACAACTTCCTTAACAAGATTCCTGAGTGCAAAAAGTAAACCCAGGAATAATTAAGTAGGATGGAATCAAATTAAAAACTTGTTCACAGTGAAGGAATCAAGTGAGTGCATGAAAAAGAGACTAAGGAGTGGGAGAAGACCTTTCCTACTGCTCCTCAGACTGGGGATTGATACCCAGAGCACATGAATACTCAATAAATGTAATGAAAAGACCCAAATAATCCAATACACAAATTGACAAATTACTAAACAGACACCACTCATCAAACATATGAAAAAATGTTTCAACATCCTTATCAACCAGTAAATGCAAAGCAAAACTACATTTTGGATCCATCTCAATGTAGTTAGACTGGTAATCATCAAGGATACAAATGAAAATAAGTGCTGGTGAGGATGTGGGGAGAATGGCACTCTATCATACTGTTAGTAGGACTTCAAATTAGTGCAAACTCTATGGAAAGCCAAATGAAGATTCATCAAAAGACCAGGAATGGATCTCCATATGAATCACCTATACCTCTGCTTGATATTGATCCAGAAGTCCTAAAATCATTACTCTATAATGACACAGCCACACCTACAATCAAGCAATGGAATCAAATATGATGCCCATCCACGGGTGAATGGATAAAAAATATATCACAATGAAGTCTTACTCAGTTGCAATGGAAAATTAATTTATGGCGTATTTGGCACAAGGTTAGCTCTGGAGATCTTCATTCTCAGTAAAATAGGCCAGGTTCAGCAAGTCAAGGGTGGAATGTGTTCAAGAAAACATGACATCCAGACCAAAAAAAGGGAAAAAAATGCATTGGTGGAATCCTATGAATACAGTGCAGTAGTAGAAGGGCATGAAGGGTGAGGGAGGAGGTAAGAAAAAGGGAGTATCAGTGGAATGGAACTGATCAAGGTGTCCTTTGTACACAGGGACACACCTCAGGGATTTCCCCTTATATGTTTCTAAAAAGTTTTCATTTAATTTATAAATAAATAGAAGGAAGATCAGCAGAGATAGAAAGGAGGAAAGGGGAAGGAGAAGGGAAAGGAGAGCAATGGCAACTGCAGAGGAGTTCACTAAATTCCATGCTTATAGAATGATGGCAGAATGACCCCAATATTGAGTCTAACTAAGATGCAACGACAAAAGGAAGTAATATCAGGAAGAAAACTAAAATTCCAATCTTCAGAGACATCAAAGATTAGTACAGACAGCAGTGCACAGAGCTCCCTGGGAAGCTGGTGCATGGAGAGGTGCCCAGACGCAGGAGAGCAGCCTCTACCTCCCTCTGCACCTGCTCCTGGCCTGACCCTGATTTCCATGTGTGCTGAGCCCCCCTGCTAGCCCTGAGAGTCCCTGCAGGGGTTTTTGTTTCTGTGCTCACACTGAGGTCCCCTCACTGTGTCTGTGGTACAATAATAGGTGGCTGTGTCCTTGGCTCTGAGACTGCTCATTTGCAGATACAGCTAGTTCTTGGCGTTGTCCCTGGAGATGGTAAATTGTCCCTTCACCAGTTCTGCATAGTATATTGTACCACCACTCTTACCAATGCTTTGAGACCCACTCCAGGCTCATCACAAAGCCTCGTGGTTCCAGCTCATTCCATTGTCACTGAAGGTGAATCCACAAGCTGCACAGGACAGGCACAGGATCCCCCGGGTTGCACCAGGCTCCCCCAGACTGCACATCACACTGGACACCTGCAAATTCAGAGGCAGCCTGGTCAAGAGATGCTTGCTCATCCACTTTTTCCTCTCACTCTGTGCACTCACACACACATGGTCTCTTGTTCTTCATCAATTACTTTTGAAGAGAGCCACAAACAAAACCCAGTTGAGCACAGAGTCCATGGTGAGCAGCCTGTGTTCCGTCCTAATAACAGAATGGGCTGCCTTGGAGTCCAGCACTGGCTCCTTTCCCAGAGATGCAGGGTGAGGGATGGGCTGGTTTTTCATGAGCAGAGGGAAGCCATGTTTGCATGTGCCTCTCTATATAGCAGGGTCTGGACTGGGGGGCTCACAGGTGTCAGTGGTAATAACAAAGGTGAGCATGTTCGGGGATCAGTGCATCAAACATGAATTCAGTATATTAAGTGTGTTGTACTCATTGTTCAGGAAGATGAATGCCACAGGGTGATGTCATATGCAGGCATGAGCTTCTATTAATATCATACCTTGCTCATTGAAACAGCTGAAGCACAGAGCAAGAAAGGCTAATACAAGACTTGTGGGTTTGCAGAGCCTCTTGTTGCATGGAGCAGGTGGTGTGGGTTTGCTGAGCCCAGTGTTCATCTAAGGTCATAAAAACCCTGGTACGTGACATTCATCTTCAGAATCCTTTGTCACTTATTATGTCACTGTGTCTAGCTCTGGATTTTTCTATGCCTTTTGCTGATTTGAAGGAGCTATGTTCACATGTGATAACTGCCTACATATTTTTTAAAAATTTTTTATTTGATGTACATGGTCTTACAATTAGGAGGAATTCATCATCAAAAAATCAAGAGCAAAAGTGTAATGACAAAACAAGCCAAGGCTGGTGCCAGACTGTGGTTTACCCGTCTTGGTTTCCCCATGGTTCCATGGTTTCCCTTACTTAAGCACCCAGTTAATTGGATTTCTCCTTGAATTTGGAGGAGATTCCCCCATACTACCACCCCCTGATCTCCTTGATATCCTTCCTATTCCCTTCAGCCCTCCCTACATCCCCCAGGAACATAGACAATGTTCCCCATGATCATGTAAAAATTTATATATGTTGAGGTAATTGTTAGGTTAGCCATCTATCATACTATTTCTGCTTGTAGTCTAGCTTCCACAAATGAGAGACAACTTTTGTCCCTTGAGTCTCTGAGTTTGGAATATTTCATTCAGCAAAACTTTTTCCATCTCCATCCATTTGGCTGCAAATGCCATAATATCATTTTCTCTAATACCGAGTAGTATTCTATGGTATATATGAACCAAAGTTTTTGAATACACTCATCAAGTGAGGGACATCTGGGTCAGTTCCATAATTTAGCTATAGTATATTGAGCTGCTATAAACATTGAAGAGGCTGTATCTCTATAATATGCCAATACTAGCTCTTTTGGGATGATACCCAGCAGTGGGATAGCTGGTTCAAAATGTGCTTCCAGACTTAACATTTTGAGGAGTCTCCACACTGCTTTCCATAGTGGTGGTACCAGTTTGCAGTCCTACCAGCAAGGTAACAGAGTTCCTCTTTTCCCACAGCCCCTCCATCATCTGTCATTGTTCGTATTCTTCATTTTTGCCACTCTGACTCGAGTGAAGTGGAATCTCAGTGAGGTTTTGATTTGCATTTCTTTTTTTGCTAGTGTCGTAGAGTTTTTCCTCATATGTTTATGGGATTTCCAGACTTCCTCGAATGAGAAGCTTCTTTTTAGTTCCATAGCCCATTTATTAATTGGATTATTTGTGATTTTGGTATTTAGTTTTTTGAGTTCTTTGTATATTCTGGATATTAGCCCTCTGTCCGAGGTGTAGCAGGCAAAAATTTTCTTCCATTCTGTAGGTTCTTTGTTGACACTCTTGACTAAGTCTTTAGCTGTGCAAAAGTTTTTTAATTTAATTGCATCCCATGCATTTATTTTTTATTTTAAAGTTTGTGCCATGGGAGTCTTGAGAAGGAAGCTTTTGCCAACCCCTATGTCATATAATGTCAATCCTAATTCTTTTTCAAGCAATTGTAGAGTTGCTGGTTTAATATCTAGATCTTTGGACCATTTGATTTAATTTTTGTGGAGGGTGAAAGGTAAGGATCCAATTACATTTGTCTACATATGGCTGTCCAATTTGTACATCACCATTTGTTGAGAAGGCTGTCATTTTTCCACACTATGCTTATGCCCCCTTTAACAAATATCAGATAGTTAGAAGTATAAGGGTTTGTCTCACAATCCTCTATTCTATTCCATTGTTCTTCAGTTCTGGTTTGATACCAACACCATGCTGTTTTTGTTACTATATCCTTGCGGTATAATTTTAGGTCAGGCATTGAGATACAACATGCCTCTTCCTTCTTGCTGAGTAATGTTTTGCCTATTCTGGATCTTCTGTTATTCCCTTCAAATTTTAGTATACCTTTTTCTATATCCCTGAAGAACGATGTTGATACCTTGATAGGGACTGAATTAAATATGTTTAGGGCTTTGGGGAAAATGGCCATTTTGATGATATTGACGCTATCTAACTATGAACATGGAATGATTTTCAACCTACTCAGATCTTCTATAATTTCTTTTTTTTTAAGTTCTATAGTTTTTGTTGTATCGGTCCTTGACATCCTTTGTAAGATTTATGCCCAAGCATTTTATTTTATTTTATTTTATTGGATGAGATGCTGAAAGGGACGTATTTCCTGATTTGTTCTTCAGTGGCCTTGTTGCTGGAGTATAGGAAAGCTAATAATTTATTGGTGTTAATCTCATAACAAGCCACTTTGCTGAAATCATTTATAAGCTCTAGACATCGGATACAAGGATCACCATGCCAGCTTGCTTTATTGGGCTACAGGCCTGGTAGACATCTTCCAACCTTTCACCTTCAGGTTGTGTCTATTTTTGAGTGTTAGGTGCATCTCTTGTAGACAACGTATTGTTGGATTTTGTTTTTTGATCCAATATGCCAATATGTGTCTTTTAAATGGTGCACTGAGACCATTCACATTCAGAGTTAGAATAGATATGGGAATCTGGGTCCCAAAATTTGTAATCGATGCTGTGTTTTGCACCATCTTGGGTTTCTTTTGGTGTGTATTGTGTTTAAACACACTCTCTTGTTTATGGGTTTGGTGAATTATTAGTGTGTTCTTCTGAATGAAGACTGTCCTTGAGAATATTCTGTAATGCAGGGTTGGTGTTCATATATCTTGTTAGCTTCAATTTCTCATTGAAGTATTTAATTTCTCCATCACATTTAAAGCTGAGTTTTGCAGGGTATATTATTTTTGGCTAATAATTCTTTTCTTTCAAGGTTTTAAAAATATTGTTCCAAGCTCTTCTGGCCTTCATTGTCTGATCTGAAAAATCCATAGTGATTCTGATTGTTCTGCCTCTGAACGTGACTTGGGGCTTCTCCCTAGCTGCTTTTAGAATTCTTTCTTTAGTTTCTCTGTTAATCATTTTATAAATGATATGTCTTAGTGAATATCTCATTTGTTTAGGTCTGTTTGGTGTTCTATAGGTGTCTTGGATATGGTATTCTGGGTCAATCCTGATATGAGGAAATCTCTCTTTGATTATTTCATTTAATATATTCTTAAATCCTGCTGTTATTCAGTGTTTTCTTCCATTCCAAATACTCTCACGTTGTTTCTTCTCATCTCATCAAATATTACTTGTAAGTTCTGGTCATGCATGACAAGTTTCTTTTCTTGTCTGTCCTCCTTGAACTCAATATTGCTCAACATGTTTTCATTACCTGAGGTATGTTTTTCGAGACCTGAGATTCTATTTTCTGTTGAGTTTACACTATGTTAGTATCTTCTACTGAGAATTTGATTTGGTTGACATTATTTTCCAATTCTGATACCCCTGCTACATTTCTCTTCAGGATATCTAACTCTTTACACATATGGTCTTTCATTTCATGGAATTGTTCCCTTATTTCTTTATGAAATTTATCTCTCATCACCTGAAACTAAACTCCAATCTCTTTCCTTAATTCTCCTTCAGCTCCTTGATTGACTTACTAATCATAATGTTGATATATTTTTCTTGGTTTTCATCTAAGAACCCTGCCATGGAGTCCTTGGATGGGCATCTGTGAGGATGAGATATGAGTTATTTCTCTTTTTCCTCAGTTTCAGATACAGGGGATATGATTTGCAGACCAACAATGTTCCTTACTGCTGTAAGGGTTATTGGAACTTCTTATGCTTCTGCCCCATTGGGGTGGGTTTCTACTTGGAAAGCACAGATTAACAGCTGCCAATTCAGTCATCGAAGAAACATGAACCTATATGTGCCTATATTAAGCAGTTTCAACTAAAATAGTTATAATGGTGTTTGGACCTATAGGAGTGGTTTTCTTCCATGAGAGCACTCACAAGATGTTAAGATAGCCAGCATATATCTATTTTGAAGAATGACCTTCACTTCAGTTAGCAGGACATTTGTAAATTGGGGGGGGTGAACACTCTAGAAATCAAGGAAGTGGGTTAGGGAGGTAGTGTGGAGCTCATGACTTAGAATACAGAATTAGAAGGTGTTAGCCTAGATTCAGATATTGAATTAGGAATAAGGAAATGATAGAAGTGGGATGCGAGTAGGTTAAAGTCTTTGAGTGAGGAAGAGAAAGAACAGCATATATTTTAGGATTTGAGAGAGTACAGGGGAGAAGAGGTTAATCTGAGGTGTGGTTTACTTCAACCCCAGGACATTAAGAACTAGTTATCTATCTTGACCAATTGGGGAGAATAAGAAAGTGAAGGAGGTATAGGATCTGCTGAGAAAGAAAAGACCAAGAAAGAAAGAGAAAGAAAAAAGAAGAAAAATAAAAGAATAAATAAAGAAAGAAAAAAGGGAAAACAGAAAAAAAAGAAATAAAAGAAAGATCCAAGGGGAAGCAGGGATAGCAGTGGCAAAATATAGGAGGGGTAAAAGAGATATTAATAAGTTTTGGGTGATCATATAAGGGTCAAAGCTCACATAGGTAGGATATCCATGTCAGGCACAGCATACTTCAGATACCAAATGCACTGCCCAGAATCCCTCTTTTCAGGAGCGAGGAGAGGAATAGACAAAATAGACAGGAGGAAATAAGAGAGAAGGTGTAGAGAAAAGGAGACAAAATTGAGATGAACATACCAACAAAGAGAAAATCAAAAACAAACAGGAACAAAAAAAGAAAATAAAAATAAAGAATAAAAATGAGAGAAAAATCCAGAGAAAAGAAGAATATGTAAACCAAAATAGCTAGTATTTTTATATGTCCATGAATTGATCAACTTTTCCAGTTATTGTGCCAGTACATGTTGACAACTGGAGAAAAAAGAAGGCAAGGGGAAAAAATGGGAAAAAGTGTGTATATGCATATATATACATACAAAATCAGATAAAAAGTAAGAAAATCTTAATGAAAACTTGGAACTATAGACAGTAAGAGCATCTCTGAGTCCTTTGGGAGTTGATATTCACTGTTGGTCTGGGTTTTGATATTAAGGCCTCTCAGTCTGTGGTTATGTGATCTCATGAAAAGGACTGGGGTGTCCTCAGTCTCCTGGGATTTCTAGGAGGGGATTCCAGTGAAGAAGTCTGATACTGGAATGCCTTGAACTTTGCCTGCCTCCCAAGGGAACTGAAAGCCAGAAAACTTAATGAGCAGGGAGTGTGAGATGATTTCTATTCTCCGTCTGCTGGAAGTTGCATACACTGTCACTTGTGGCAGAACACTCAGAGCCTTTAACTTGTCACATGATCCTTCTGGCTGGGGTAGGGGTGGACAGGGCTGAGAAATGCTCTCCTATATTCCACAAACTGAAGTCCCCATAAGCAAGATGGAGCCTGAGCCTGGCCACGGCCCTCTCTTCCTGGATCAGACTGTGGTCAGTGACCGTCTCCTGATGCAGCTTTCAGATCCTGCTCTAAATAGACAGAGAGAGGTATCTCCTGGAGCTTGTAATGGCAACTCGGTTTTCCTGCTGAGCAGGATGTTCCCCTGGACAGCTCTGTGGAAAACTTCCAAACACAGTTCTCCCCAGAAGCAGTGTATGAGCTGGATGGGTGTCTACAAATGCACTTGCCCAATGCTCTGTTTTTATAAAGCATGGGAACCCAGCATCAGTTCAGTCGCTGGCTCTGTTCAGCTCCACCCCGGCTAGCGGGCTGCTTGCCATCAGACACTTGCCAGCCGCCAGCCACGGAATACAAACAGACAGCAAAACTGCTGCTTCCCTGGAGGTATGAATACATCCCTCTTTTTCTCCACACGGATCTCCCAGGATTCAGCTCCTCAAAAAAGCTGCACAAACTAGCTCTCAAAGGTCATAAATATATTTCCCCAAATGCACCTTGAAAAACTGAAAATGAACTGGGATTTTCCCATCCAGTCTCAGAGCCTTAGGAAAAGCTGCCCCCTCTTCAGCTCAACATCATCCATCCCACCCCAATTGCCCACATTTAATATTTACATGGATGCTTATGAGAATATGTGCACAGCAGTGCCCTCATCCCCACCATGATATTGGTGTGTAGTGAAGTGGCACAGGTCCCTGGATCCCCGTCCTCTCAGGTAGCAGTCTGTGATGGTGCAGAAGCAGAATCTCCTTCACTTGGGAGGGACCACAGGAGTGGATGTTCAGCTGTTCCATCCTTCACTCACTGCTCTGCAGACCCCTGGCTGTGGCTCCATGCAGCTCTCACCCCCACTGTCTGTAGGAGGTGCTGTGTCCCAGATCCCAGCAGCACCCTGTATTGGTGTGGATTTGGGATTCCATTCATTCCAGGAGCACTGTTCCAAATCACTGTCAACCCACACCAGTCCCTCTGTAGAAACTCCAGTTCTCCTCCTGGTTTCTTGGTCTCTGCTTCTGAAAACTTCTGACTGAAATGGCTGAAGTAGAACCCAGGCTCCTCTTCCCAGAGTCATGCCTCCTTTTCCTCAGTTTCCCCCAGATGCCTTGGTCTCTGATCACATCCTGCAGGACCTCAAGTGTGACCACACACTGGGTTTCTTGGTCCATGGTCCTGGAGGCAGAACTAGGGCAGAAGAAGCCATGTGCTGCACAGAGGTCCAACCAGGAAGGACACACCTACCTCTCAAAAACTGGGCTTTAAGAGGATTAATCAAGTGAGATCTTAAGGCTGGTAAGCTTCTAGCATGTGGCGATTTGACCAGTAGGTGTG
>PVKS010040252.1:0-16736 GCA_004027875.1 Aplodontia rufa | reverse complement strand
GTACTGGGGAATTGAACCCAGAGTATTTTACCGCTAAGCCACATCCCCAGCTTTTTAAAAATTTTTTTATTTTGAGACATGATCTCGCTAAGTTGCTTAGGGCCTCACTAAATTGGTGAGGCTGGTCTTGAATTTGTGATCCTCCTGCCTCAGCCTCCTGAGTTTCTGGGATTACAGATGTTCTCCACATCTGGCCTTCAGAATCTTTCACTGGCTTTCTAATACCCAAGAATGAATTCTAGCCTTCTGTACATGGTCTTCAATGCCCTTCTTTGCCTCTCTAGGTTCCACCTCAATGGTGTTCCTCCCTTCCATCTCCATGCCTTTGTACTTAATGATTCTTCCCTGCATTGCCTTCTTGGTTTTAGCTTCAGTTTACCTTTGTGAAGTCTTCTTCGAAAACATCTATAGAATTAAGACTCTCCTCTCTGCCCCTATGCTACCTATAAATGTATTATATTGTTTATTATTTTAAAACTTTCAGAATTCATTTTTTTGGAAAGGCAACATGAAATTTTAAAATATCTTAATCCAAGAAATGATTTAATAGTACATTTTTATCTCATCTTCGTTTGGTTAGCAGTTGGTATTTAGCATTTGTATTAGTTTTCTGTTGCTATAATGAAATGCCTTAGGTAATCATAAAGAAAAAAGGTTTATTTGGTCACAGTTTGGGAGGTTCTAGTCCAAGATTGGGCAGATCTATTTTATCACTATCATTGGGCCTCTGCTTGGCATGCCACAATGGCAATACTGGGGAGCGTATGCTCACTTCATGGCCAGGAAGCAAAAAAAAAAAAAAGAGTATGGGAGAATGGGCTCCACAATACCCCTTGTGGGCATGCCCTAGTTACCTAAGGACTCCCACAAGGCCCCTCTCCTAAAGGTTTATAGCACCTCCCAATAGTGCTACTCTGCCGATCAAGCCTTTAACTTATGGATCTTTGGGGGAGCATTCAGCATCCAAACTGTAGTAACGTATATGTTCCACCGTCTGCTGTGCACTCCTTGAGGACAAAGTTTTTCCTTTATATATATTTTTTGTATATATACCTGTATCCCTGTCCCAGCAGTGTATCTGATACATAATAGGCACTTAAAAAATATCTGTAGTACTGTGAGTATAGACAGGCTCTTCATTGATGAGACATCTGCTTGACTTGATGGTCTCTTACTTCTTTATATCCCTCAAAGTCCTCATACTGTAAATAGATCACTTGGTAATATGGTGGAGTAGTCACTTAATAAGTACTAGTGGTTTAATTGCTTTTTAAAAATGATAAATGGTTTTAAAATTAACCTGTATGTCTTGAGGATGACATTTTTTTAAAAGGGGTGGTGAGGGAGTCAGTTTCATTGATTTTTTTTCATTGTTTTTGTTTTTCTGACTTAGCTCCATTTGTGGTGCTGGCGTTCAAACTTGGGGCCTCATGTGGCCAGGTATGCTCTCTACTGCTCTGCCACTCTCCAACCCTGAGGATGTCTTTAGAATTTCTCATTTTTGAAAAATTTTTTATTGGGACTGGTTAGTGCTTGCTTGGCATGTGCAAGGATGCAAGTTTGAACCCCAGCACCATGTACATAACGAAGCGTTGGAACAACGAAAGCACATGAAAAACTAAATAAAATTTGTTCTTTCTTTCTCTCTCTCTCACTGTCCCTCTCTTTAAAGTTATTTTTATTAAGGAGTTGAGTTATTACATGATCATAAATGCATATAAAGTAATAATATGATATGCATTTGTTCCTAAACCAGAATTACCCCCTGAATTTCTCATTTCTAGCTGTGAGAAATTTTATAATTTATTTCTGACGGGTTCTAAAAAATGAAAAGAATACTTGTGTCAACTGCAGAAAAATACAATTTTTTTCTTATAAAGTTTTCAGAATAAGATATATATCTCATGGAAATAAAATTAAATCAGGATTATTTAAAAATCATTTTCAGGCTATGTTGTCAGATCTGTAGAGTCTTGTGTAGTAGGAGCCAAATGGTAGGTAGCCTTTTCTATTGCAGGAAAAAGATGGGACTGAGCAAAACAGACTGCCGCTCACACAATTATATGTTGCCATGTTATGTGAAATAGAGTCTCTGCTAAGAAATAGTAAAATGAATTTGAAGGATGGTTTGGGCAAGAATCATCTTTGCTGTATAGATCACGATAATGTTCATAATTTATTACAGCTAAGCATTTGAGGTTGACTGGTTACTGTATCCTACTTTAAAGAATTCTTTTATGGTAATTAAGCTGGCACAGGCAAACTGTAAGATTTTAGTAATAGAAAAACAGGAATGGAGAGGTGACTTAGCAGTACGGTGCTTGAGAACCTGAATTTGATCTCCAGCACCACATACACAACTAAGTAGAGGGAACACAAAAATCGGATGAAAAAATAAAATCAACTCTCTCTTTAAAGAAAAAAATATATATATTTGAATAGAATAACATTTTAATTCAGAATGTTCAGAATGCTTAGTGGTTGATTGCTAAATATTGTAACACATATCTTCTTCCTTTCTTCTTTCTTTGCACTTGGTTTTTTTTCTAAATCACAATTATGGGCCCTGGCACCTTACCAGGGCTTTAAAGGGTCTGCTCCCAGCTGCACTTCAGGTTTTGGCATGGTGTCAAGATGTGACAGTTTTTTGTATGTAAGACATCCTGGGGTGGCCATCCAAAAGCCTTTTGGATGACTATTGTAGGATTCTCTAGATTTTGAAGAAATTTATTTCTAATATTTTGTTTATAAGTGAAGTAAATGCCTGAGGTAGGTTATCTCTATAGATTTTTAATGTTTTTTAAAAAAATGACATTCATTTTGGGGGCATGTAGTATTTAAAGCATTGTTTTGAAATGTGAAAAGGCATAGCATGTGCTTTTTAGTGAAACATGTTTTGGAAGCTTTCCATAAGCATCAACAGCTGTGCTTTTTGAATATTTTGAATTACCAAACTTTTAGGTGGGGATTGTACCAGTTATTGCTTAAGGAATTCTTCTTGTGCAGAAGAAAATGTCATTTGTAGGTCTGTAGAGCTGTGACCAGTCAGAAGTGGTAGGAAGACAAGTAGATGTGATTATGTGATTGTAATAGTTGCAAAAAGAAGGGAAGAGGAAGAATTTGGATTAGGGTTGTGCTAGTCTTTTTAAAACTGCCTATCAGGGGCTGGAGTGGTGGCTTAGCTGTCACAACGCTTGCCTCCCATGTGCATGGGGTTTGAAAACCCCAGCACCACATACACAACAAAGTGTCGGAGCAACGAAGGCCTCATTAAAAACTATAAAATAATATATTCTCTGTCTCTCTCACTGTCCCTCCCTCTCAAAAAAAAATTAAAAAACCTGCCTTTCAGATACTAGCCCAATAAGTGCTCAGTGGCTGACCAAGATAATGTTTCATTTCTTTTTACTTTTTATGGTTTGAATTGTGAATTGAACTTTTAAAATTTTGTATTATGATTTTATGTGGCAAACCCTACACAGTAGGAAGTGTTTCTTTTGTTTGAGTAAGACATGTTTAGTTGTCTTGTAACTGATAGCTGTTTGTTGCCTAGGTGAATTAGAGAAAACTGACCATGTGCCAATTTTGTGGTACAAATACTGAGTTTGGTTTGTATAAAAAATGGCCATGTTCAAAAAAACCCCAAAATTCTATTCTCTGTTTTAGACACTAGAAGTTTGAAATCAGGTTGTTGGCAGGACCATAATCACTCCAAAGGCTCTAGGGGACATTGCTTCTTCCAGCTTCTTGTGACTCCAGGTGTTTCTTGGTTTATCTCTACATCTTTCCAATCTCTGCCTTCTTTTCATTCTCAGAATGCCCCTTCCTTCTGTCTCACATGGATCCATCTGGTTGTATTTAGGACCAACCCATACAATCTGTAGTAAACTCTACCTTTTAGGATTAGGAAATTACGTAGTTTTAGGGGGGCTAGCATTTGGCTCACTACTATGGAAACCATGGTTTCTAAATACAGGTAAGAAAAATGAATTGATCCTAATATGGCATTAGAATGGTTAGCATATGATTTGTTGAGCTCTTGGTATGTGCTTGTGGTTGCTTCAGATGTTGAGGTTATAAAGGTGAGTAAGATACCTATCTTGATAGGGAGGAAGTTGCATTAAATGTGTTACATATACTTAAAATGTGAGAAGATGAAAATCTATGTTTGAGAGAGTCTGCTTCATGGAGGAATGGAGGAAGTAATGCGTTATTGAAGTGTTTTCTTTTTTTGGAGATAGGGTCTCACGATATTGCCTAGACTGGTCTTGAACTTCTGGAGCCATGTGATCCTGCTGCCTGAGCCTCCCAAGTGCTGGGATTGCATCCTATGCCAGGCTTGAGCAATGTTTTGAAGGCTGAATAGGAATTAGTGACTAGATCAGAGTGCAGAGGGATGGAAAAGGCTATCTAGTCAATGAAATTAGCATTGGCAAAGTAACTTAAAGGTGGAAATCAGCAGTGTGTACTCATGTAGTTACCTAGTAGTGGTTAGTGCATTGAGAAATTTTAAACTCTTTTTTTCCTAATGTATACATAGCTTTCCCCTATTTTACCATTTACAAACTAAATACTCTTTACTGTGATATTTATTAAAACAAAGATCTTTTCTAGATTATGATCAGCCATTCAATACATGAGAAAGTGCCTAGGGAAAAATGCAGATTAAAACTACAAAACACCATTTTATATCCCCTAAAATAGCTAAAATCAGACTTGTAGTACCAACTGTTGGCAAAAATGTGAATAAAATAGAATTTTCATATATTATTAGAATGGAAAATGGTACAGCCAGTTTGAAAAAACAAATGTCAATTTTTTAGTATAAATTTAAACATATACCTGCACATGACCCCAGATTCCATTTTTACGTATTTACCACCTCTTCCCCAACTGAAAACATGTCCATAGAATCTCTTGCACGAGAATGTTCATAGTAAGTGTGTTGATTATAACTAGAAACAACCAAATGTCCATGAACAGGAAGGTGGATAAAAATGTGTGGTATATTTCTACAGTACTACACAATGCTAACAGAGAATAAAGGGGAACATTTTGGGGTAATGAAATGTTTTTTGTCTTGATGACATTGAAGCTTTCTTGGGTTCTTCCGTTGTGATCTTATGGAATTATATACTTAAAATTTATGCATTTCATTATATGCAAATTTTACCTTAAAAAGGACCAGAAGGAAAGAAATGAACTGAAGAAAAAATGGTAGAATAAATGGCTTTTCCCCCTTTAATGTCATTATTTGTCAATTTGATGTCTGAAACAGTGGTAACCATACAACCATGAGGAGAGTTAAGACAAGATTTGTTGGAAGAATAATGAAAAAGACCAGGGTCCTTGATGTTGACCCCAATTTTTTAATCACTCTCTTCTGAGTCCTGATATTTTTTTGAATTTTAATACACATACAGAAAAGTACGCAAAAAACTATACAGCTGAGTAATTTACAAAGCAAATTACAAATTACCCCTCCATGGGGGTCACAACAAAAATCAAGAAGTAGAACATTGTCAGCCTCTCTCAGGTAGTAATTTCCTGACTTGAATGAAAAGCATTTACTTTCTTTATAGTTATGTTGCCAGGCAGGGGTTTCTTGGTTCTTTTCTTACTGAAAGAAGGATTTGAGTTGGGAGACCCAGAACAAGTAGAGTAAACAAGCACAACAGGTTTATTTAACAAAAAAGTGCATGAAAGTACACCCTAGAAAATGTGGAGTGGGCTCTTCCAAGGGCAGGAGGGTTGTGTCTTCTGTTTTGTGGGCGTTTATGGCCTCTTGTGATCCTCACACAACCATGAGTTTTTAATTTGGGGTGGTCATAGTCATTTCCTGCTGATGTTTGATGCAAGTGTCCCAATTTCACCATGTTGGAAAATTTCCAAGCCTGCACTATATCCATTTTTTTTCTCATTGACAGGCTGCTATCAAGGTGATCCTGGGCTCTAGCGCCTAAAATTTCCTACTCATAACAGATTTGCAGTTTAAATATACCTCAGCATGAATAGTAGTTTTAAATTTCATGTTTGGAATAATTTAATATTTTTTCCCGTTTGGGGTTCTTTTTGTACAATAAGTTTGTGATAGTCACCTGTATAGAGACTATCTAGAGCTTATTTTCATTATAATGTAGTGCCGGTTTGGTTATACCACTGTTTCTACAAGTGTTGATGAATGTTTGGTTTGTTTCTAGGTTTCACTACTTTGTAAGGAATAATATTGCAGTGAACAGTATCATATAAATCTCTTGGTGTACTTATATTTCAATTGGGTCTATTCCAAGGAGAGGAATTGCTGAGTCATAGTACATGAATTTCTTTAACTTATGCTAGTTTTTTTCCAAAGTAGATAACTAATTTATAATCTGTTGCTTCTTGTCCTCTCCGGACTTTGTATTATCAGTGCTTTTGTTTTTCTCGTGATTTTTATTTTATAAGGAATTCCTCCATATTAATGAGTAAAAAGACTGTAGAAGAAAATCGAGCAAAAGACTCAAATAGACATTTCACAAAAGAGAATATCTAAAGAGCCAGTAAACAAAGAGGAAGTATTTGTATCATTATTTTCAGGGAATTGCCTTTTAAATATGTTCTTTTCCTACCCTGAGTTATTGAAGATATTGTTCCATATTCTAGCAACATTTTTGCTCTTCACATTTAATTTAGCCTTCCCCTTAGCCACTGTTAACTAACTTAAAAAAAAATATATATATATATAGATTTTACTTACTCTGGATATTTCATAACTAGAATCCTACTCTTACGACAGGAATTTTTTTTTTTTTTTTTTTTTTAATTCGAAAGGTCCCTGAGCATAGTTACTTTTTTTCCTTCCTTGTGCAGTACTGGGAATTCAATCCAGAGAGCATCATCACACATGCTAGGCAAATGCTCTACTAAACTACACCTTCCACCTCTTTCCACTCTTTAATTTCTTTTCTTTTCTTTTTTTTTCTTTTTTTTAAGAAGAGAGAGGGATAGAGAGAAAGAATCAATTTTATTTTTTTAGCTTTTCATGTGGCTTCGTTACTCTGACACTTAGTTGTGTGCATGGTGCTGGGGTTTGAACCCATGTCCTTCCACATGCCAGGCAAGCCTTAAACACTGAGCCACTGCTCCAAGCCCACCCTTTAAACTTTTGAGATAGGGTCTGCAAAGTTGATGAGGCTGGTCTCAAACTTGTGATTCTCCTGATTAAGCCCTCCCATGTAAGTAGGATTACAGGTAGGTATCACCATGCCCAGCTCAGTTTTTCTTTTTCTTCTCTACTTGTGCTCTTGAGTTTACCTATTGAGATTTAAATTTTTGTGTTTTTCAGTTCTCAGATTTCCACTTTGTTCTTTTAATTTTTTTTATTTTTTTGATACTGGGCATTGAACCCAGGGGCACTTTACTGCTGAGCTACATCTCCAGCCCTTTTTATTTTTTATTTTGAGACAGAGTCTCACTAAGTTACTTAAAGCCTAAGTTGCTGTTTTCTTTCTTTCTTTTCTTCGTATCTTTCTTTGCTGGGAATTGATCCTAGGACCTCATACATGTGAGTCAAGTACTCTTCCACTGAGTTATATCCCCAGCCCTTGGTTCTTTTTATTTTCTATTTTTTTGCAGAGATTCGTATTTCTTTGCTGACATATCTTTTTCATTTTGTTTGTGATTGCTTGCTGAAGCATTTTTATCTTGTTTGTTTAAAATTTTTATTAGATAACCACACCTGTCAGTGTTGGCATCAGTTGATTTTTTTTTTTGGTATGGTGGGGATTCTAGAAATTGAACCTAGGTACACTTAACCACTGAGCCACATCCCCACCCCTTTTTTTAAATTTTGAGACAGGGTCTTGCTAAGTTGCTGAGGGCCTAGCTAAATTGCTGAGGCTGGCTTTGAACTTTAAATCCTCTTGCTTTAGCCTCCCAAGCCACTAGGATTACAGGCATGTGCCACCACACCCACCTTTTCTCATTGAGTTTAATACTTTTTATTCATGGTATGAATTGTGGTTTTCTGTTGAAACCTGCAAGTTTGGGCTATTGTATTATAAGACTTGATCCTTTTAAACCTGTTATAGCAGGGTTTTCTGACCCTACTTTGGCAGGGAAAAGCGGGAAGTGCTACTTCATCATGCCATGTAGGATAGGAGTCCGGGTTGCTCTCTGTTGATGTCTAAGTTTGGGGGGGAGTATCTTCATTACTTCTAGGTAACTTGGAGCTCTGACTCCCCATTGAGATTTCCACTAATGCCCTATTCTCACTGAGATAATGGTGTCTGTCTTAACTCTCCACTAGGCCTTACTTTTGGTGGGGGTGAAAGTTCAGGTTTCCCATGTGTCCTCCATTGACATTGCAGGTTCATGGCACTTTATCTTGCACAGTAGGACAGAAAGTCCTCACTGTGAACTTGGTCCTCTAGTATACTTCCTTCTTTGCAGATTATTGGGATACTTTGTTATATAGTCTGGCAAAAGTCGAGGCATAGCCACATTAAGTGGTCTTTGCTTTGCTAATAGGAGTAGAGCTTTAGTTTTTTTCCCCTGTAGTATTTGATGGAGTAGAATGTAATTGTCTAAAATTTTTCTGTCTTGCTACAAGGCTTCCTCTTTATTCCTCTGGCCAAAGTGCCAAATCCTTTGGTGTTTTCCTGAATGTCAGCTTCTTCAGCGCTGAGTGAGATATATGGAAAAAATGAAAAATAAGCCCAGGGAACTCAGCACTGTTTGTTCTTACACCCTGAGGTCCTTTGTTGTCCATCTGTGTCTTCTCATGTTTAAATACATAAATACATGTTTAACGCCTAGGACTTTCAGTTGTTTTAGTGTGTGTGATAGGGAAACGCGCAACTAACTGCTGTATCTTCTTTGAAGCAGAAATCTTTAATAAGTTTTAATATGTAATACTAACTAATATATTTAATATTAATAGTTTAATATGTAATACTAACACATGTAATACTAACTAAAATGATTTTCATTCAGTTATATATATTTTCTGACTTCTCTTAGGACCTTTGCTTTGATTCATGTTTAACAATGCGTTGTTTACTTTCTAAAGATACCTAGCTTTTGTAGTTATCTTTTTGTATTGAGTTTTGGTTTTGGTTGGATTGTGTTAGTGAACAACTTCTGTATATAATTCTGATCTTCTAACAGTTCTTGAGGTTTTTCTTTTAAGACCCATCTGGTGATCAGTATTTATAAGTGTTACCTATATGCTTCTAAGAATAGTATATTCTGTAATTATTGGGTACAGTTTTCTGTCTGTCATTTAGATCAAGATGGTTAATTGCGTTGTTTAAATTGTTTGTGTTCTTATTGGTTTTTGTTTTTTTTTATTTGCTTGTTCTGTTATTTACCAAAAATAGTGGCTTCATTCTCACCCTGTGCTTGTGAATTTGGCTATTTTTCTTTGTAGTTCTGACAACTTATGTAGTTAGTGGCTATACTAAGTGTATATAAATTTAAAATCATCACATCTTTCTGGTGCATTTAAACCTTTATCATTAAAATGTTCTCGTCATCTCCAGTAGTGTTTTTTATTTTTACCTTAAGATCTTTTATCTGATATTAATATAACTCTACCATCTGTCTTTTCATTAATGTTTGTGGTATCTTTCTCCCTTTTTTGAATCCATCCTTGCCCCTTATGTCTTAAGCATTAAAAGCTCTGATAAAAGCATAGTTGGGGCTGGAGCTGTGGCTTAGCAGTGGCTTGGCGGTTTCGGTGCTTGCCTGGCCTGCAATAGGCCCTGGGTTTGAACCCCAGCACCACGTACACACGAAGTGTTGGAAAAACAGAAGCCAGATGAAATAATAAATAAAATTGATTCATTCATTCTCTCACTGTCCCTCTCTGTTAAAAAAAAAAAAAGCATAGTCAAGCTCTGTTTTTTCTTTTAAACTTATCTTTTATTTGAGGCATTTATCATGTGTATGTCAGTGCAATTACTGATGCTTGTTTAAATTGAATATATTACTGTGTCTTATTTTCCTACTGTTTTAAGTTCGTTCTTGTTATGGTTTAGATGTGAGTTGTGTCCCAAAAGCTCATGTGTGAGACAATGCAAGAAAGTGTAGAAGTGAAATGATTGGGTTTTGAGAACCTAAACCTATTCAGTGCGTTAGTCCACTGATAGGGTTAACTGGGCAATAACTGTAGGCTCCTAGGATATGGCTGGAGGAAGTAGTTTAATGGGGATGTGACTTTGAGGTATATATTTTGTCCCTGGTGATGAGTTCTCTCTGCTTCTTAAATATTCAGTCCTGAGCCGCTCTCCTCTGCTACACCCTTCTGTCATGATGTTTTGCCTCATCTCTAACCCAGAGCAATGGAGCCAGACATCTGTGGCCTGAGACCTCTGAAGCCATTATCCTCATATAAACTTTTCCACCTCTAAAATTGTTCTTGTCGGGGCTGGAGCAGTGGCTCAGCGGTATTGTGCTTGGCTGGCATGTGTGAGGACCCGGGTTTGAATCCCCGCACCACATGTACATCTAAGTGTCAGAGCAGTGAAAACTAGTTGAAAAACTAAATAAAATTGATTCTCTCTCTCTTAAAAAAAATTGTTCTTGTCAGGTCTTTTGGTCACAACAGCTAAAAAGCTGACTAAAACGTTTGTTTCTTCTTGTTTTAGCTCATTGGCTCTCAACAGAGGGTTGGAAGTAATAGGCTGCATATGGCAACATGTGGGCACAGTTTGGCTTTCACAACTAGGGAATGTGGTGCTACAGGCATTTAATAAATGGAGACAACGAATGTTGCTAACTATCCTACGATGCCTAAGATAGCTCCCCAACAGCAAAGGATTATATGTTTTACAGTGTCAGTAGTGCTGAGATTGAGAAACCTGTCTTAGAGTGCTTGATTTATTTTTTCCCCAACCTTTAGCATTTTTAGTGGTTATCCTAGAGGATATACTCTCTTTTTGGTTCTTTCTTTCCTCCCTCTCTCCCTTCCTTTTTTTTTTTTAAGAGAGAGGGACAGACAGTGAAAGTGAATCAGTTTTACTTAGTTTTTCACGTGGCTTTCGTTGCTCTGACACTTTGTTGTCTACATGGGGCTGGGGTTTGAACTCATATCCTTGCGTATGCCAGGCAAGCGCCATAACTGCTAAGCCACAACTCCAGCCCTCTCTCTTACATTTTTCTTTAAGAAAGAATCAATTTTATTTAGTTTTTCACATGGCCTTCGTTGCATGTGGTGCTGGGGTTCAAACTCACGTACTCGTGCGTGCTGGGCAAGCACTGTAACCACCAAGCCACCGTTCCAGCCCCATCTCCCTTACTTTTAATAGACTTATTTTTTAAAGCAGTTTTAAGTTCACAGTAAAATTGAATGGAAAGTACAGACAATTCCTGTGTAGCCCCTGTCTCCACGTATGCACAGCTTCCCCTAATACAGCATCCCACATTAGAATGTTACGTTGGTGTTATAGTTTAGATCTGGAATGTCCCCCGAAGACTCATGTGTTAAAGGTTTTAGTTCCCAGCTACTCTATTTCCCTTACTCCCTCCCTCCCTTCTTCCCCTTCCCCATTCCTGGCTGCCATGGGGTGAGCAGCTTTTTTCTGCCTTGGCTTTCTGCCATGATGTCCTGCTTCATCACAAGTGCAGAAACAATGGAGCTAAGTGACCATGGACTGAAACTGTGAGCCAAAAAAATTTTTTTCCTTTTAAATTAATTTTTCTCAGGTTTATTGTCACAGCAGTGGAAAGCTAACAATATAATTGAACCTGAATTGACATATCATTATTAACCAAAGTCCATAGTTTACATTAGGGTTCCCTTTTGATGGTGTACATGCTGTGGTTTTTTATACTTGTATGTAGGTATGTATCTGCTATTATGATGTCATGCAGAGTAGTTTCTCTGCCCTGACAGTGCTTTGTGCTCCACCAGTTCATCCCTCCTTCCCCCTCTTGTGTAATCCCTGATTTTTTTTTTTTAAAGAGAGAAGGACGGTATGAGAGAAAGAGACAGAGAGAATCAATTTTTATTTAGTTTTTCATGTAGCCTTCGTTGCTCCAAGACCTCGCTGTGTACGTGGTGCTGGGGTTTGAACTCACGTACTTGTGCATGTCAGGCAAGCACCATAACCACCGAGCTACCACTTCAGCCCAACCCCTGATTTTTTTGTACTGTCTCTATATTTTCTTTTTTGTAGATTATCATATAATTGAAATCTTACTATATGTAGTCTTTTCAGATTGGCTTTCTTACTTATTAATGTGCATTTAAGGTTCTTCCATGTCTATTCATGATTCTTTTTAGTGCTCAATATTCTATCATATGGATGTACTACAGTTTATCCGTTCACCTATGGAAGGAGAAAAACTTCCCAGATTTTATAGTTAGGATTAAACGTGTATGTAGGTTTTCTTGTGTATTTATGTTTTCAGCTCATTAAATAAATACCAAGGAACATGATTGCTAGATCTTATAGTATGAGAGTGTTTAATTTTGTGAAATACTGCTGAACTGTCTTCTCAAGTGGCTTTACCATTTTGCATTCCCAGCAGTAATGAGAATTCCTTTTGCTCCACATCTTCATCAGCATTTTCCCCGTTCTAAGACATTTGTAGTGATATTAGTTTATAGTTTCCTAATGACATTGATATTGAGCATCTTTTCAAAATATGCTTATTTTGCTGCCTGCATTTGTTCTTTGGTGGAGTGTCTGTTCAGGTCTTGCCCATTTTAAAGTTTTAAAGAAATCTCATTATTTTTATTTTTTACATTTACTAGGAATTGAATCCAGAGGTACTCTTATCACTGAACTACATCCCCAGCCTTTTTATTTTTTATTTTGAGACGGTATCACTAAATTACTGAGGCTGGCCTCACTAAGTACTAATACTGGCTTTGAACTTGATAATACTCCTGCCAGCCTCCTGAGTTGCTGGGATTACAGCTGTGTGCCCCTGTATACCTGGTGGGTTTTTAATTTATTTTCTTAATGTTGAATTTTAAGAGTTACTTATTTTGTATACTAGTACTTTAGCAGATGTATCTTTGGTACATATTTTCTCCTAGTCTGTGGCTTGGCTTATTCTCTTCAATATGTCTTTCATAGAGCAAAAATTTTTCACTTTAATGAAGTCTGGCTCAGTAATTTCTTTCATTGATCTTGCCTTTGGTGTTGTAGCTAAAATGTCATTACCATAACGAAGGTTTTCTGGATGTTTTTCTGTATTATTTTCTAGAAGTTTTTATAGATTTTAGCTTTACATTTAGCTCTATGATCTATTTTGAGTTTTTGTGAGTGGTGTAAGATTCGTTTCTGGATTTTTTTTGACATATGCATGTCCGTTGGTTCTAGCACCATTTGTTGAAAAGCCTCTTTTCTATGTTGTATTGCATTTGGCCTTTGTCAAAGATCAGTTGACTATGTGGATCTATTTTTGGACTCCTGTTCTTCTGATCTATTTCTTTTATCACTGTGCTGTCTTGATTACTATAGATTTGTGCTAAATTTTGAAGTTGGCTTTATTGGTTCTTCTCCTATACTCTTTTGAGAGCTGTTCTGGGTTCTTTCTTTGTATAAATTTATTGATTGATTGAGACAAGGTGTTGTTAGATTTCCCAGACTGGTCCCAAACTCGTGATCCTTCTGTCTCAGCCTCTCAAATCGCTGGGATTTGGTGTGCATCACTGTACCTGACTCTTCAAATAAATTGAAGAATTTTTTGTTGTTATTATTGGTATCCACAAAATAACTTGCTGGGATTTTGATTGGAATTATGTTGACTTCATAGATCAAGATGGGATGAACTGACATCTTGCTAAAATACTGACTTCTCCAGTTTCTTTTATTAGAGTTTTATAATTTTTCCCATTTAAATATTGTATGTATTTTATTAGATTTCTAACTAAACATTTCCTTTGTGGGTGCCAATATAAATGGTTTGTGTCTTTAATTTCAAATTCTACTGTTCATTGTTGATATATAGGAGAGTGGTTGACTTCTATACATTAGCGTTGCATCCTGAAGTCTCGCTGTAATGCTTATTAGTTCCAGGAGTTTTCTTTTTCTTTTTCATTGCTTTCCTTATGTATTTTTGTTTTTTGTTCTTTCAGATTTTCTGCATAGAAGACGATGTCATATATGAAAAATACAGGCTTATTTCCTTCTTTTCCCATCTGTATGCCTTTTATTATCTTTTTGCACTAGCTAGTAATGGGGCAAATGGTAATGAGGGGGAATATTCTTATCTTATTTCTGATATTAGTGGGGTACCTGTGAGTGTCTCACTGTTAAAGTATGATGATAGGTATAGGGTTTTTGTAGTTCTTTATCATCTTGAGAAAATTCACCTCTATCCTAGTTTACTGATAATGTTCATTATATGTGGATATTGGATTTTGTCAGATGCTTTTTACGTGTCTATTGATATTACGTGATTTAATCTGTTGATGTGATAGATTGCATAATTGATTATTAAATGATAAATTAACTGCGTATCTGGGATAAATTGTATTGTATAGTTTTTTATACATTTTTTGTATTTGTTTTGCTAACGTTTTGTGTGGTTATTATTTACTCAGTTTCTTAACGTATAGACTCGATTCGTCTATTTTTTATTCTGAGTTTTGTATATTGTCTTTCAAATAACTGAAGTTTAGTTGTTAAATTTGTGGATATGGTATTAGCCTTTGTATTTCTTTTTAAAAAAATCTGTGAGACGCTTTGCATCCAGGCTCTGATAAAACCCTGGTTAAACAGTTTCTCCTGAGGGAAGAAATGGTTAAGAAGATCAGAATGTTCTAAAGTATTTCAAATAGTGGCATTTCTCTTCCCTTTGCCATAGGAGATTTTTCTCCAGGATTCATTGTGAGGACCTGATTAGCTCCAGGAGGTAAAAATCAAAAAAGTGGGGCTGGAGCAGTGGCTCAGCGGTTACGTTTGCCTGGCATGCGTGAGTACGTGGGTTCAAACCCCAGCACCATATACATCCAAGTGTCAGAGCAACGAAGGCCGCATGAAAAACGAAATAAAAAAAAGATCCTGTCTTTCTTTCTCTCTCTGTCACGGTCCCTCTCTCTTTAAAAATAAAACAAACAAAAAACAAAAAAGTGTGCCCCCGCCCCCCACTGGCTACCTGTATAGTTTTTAACTGAGAATTTTTTGCAGTGACCTTCCATTCTCTCCAGTTTCGGGGGTACTGGTTTGTCTTGTGACCTCATCTCTTTTTGGATCTAAGAAGAGTTGTTGATTTTTCAGTTTGTTTGGTTTTCTAACTGTTGTTTGGATGGGGTGGTTATCTCTAAGCCTCTTTTACATGCAGACTGAAACCCTGGCTGGCAGCATGACGCAATACCTAGAAGTACTGTGAAAGATGTAAGCCAAAAAGAGTTTTTCAGAGCTCTTGCAGCTTTCTTCAAAAGGCATAGGATGTTGAAAATACCTGAATGGGTGGACATGGTCAAGTAAGGCAAGCATGAAGGGTTTGTGCCCTTTGATAAGAACTGGTTCTACTTGTAAACTGCTTTCATGGTGGGCACTTGTGTCTCCACAGCGATGCTGAAGTTGGTGCCATGACCCAGATCTACGGAGGATGTCAGCGAAGTGGTGTCATGCCTAGCTTCTTCAGCACACTCTCTGAGAGTGCACTCTGCTGAGTCTTGCAAGCTCTTGAGAGACTGAAAATGGCAGAAAAAGACCGAGGTGGGGGTTGCAAATTGACAACCCAGGAACAGATAGATCTGTACAGAATCACCAGGCCGTGACAGCTGCCAACAAGGAGCATTAGAACAAAAGATGCTGTGTTGTCTTTAAAAGTAATTTTAGGAGCTGGAGCCGTGGCTCGGAGGTTATGGTGCTTGCCTCACATGCTCTTGCCTCACATGCGCCGAGTATGTGAGTTCAAACCCCAGCCACCACATGCACAGCGGTGTCTTGGAGCAACGAAAGCCACATGAAAAACTAAAATTGATTCTTTCTCTCTCACTGTCCCTCTCTCTCTTTAAAAAAAAAAAAGAAGGAAAGAAAAGAAAAGAAATTTTAGATGTCATCTAATATCTTTTTTTTGAATTACCCTTATTCCTAAGAGGCAGTTCTTAAAGTTTCTACCACAAACGAAGGGTTCACCAGAGCCTTTCCACTCATTGCTGTTCCGTTCATTCTTTCTTGAATTTGAAGGTTTTCAGAAGATACTTCAGTCTTCTACTTACCTGCCCTAGATCTGGCAGTTGCCTCCAGGGGAAAGGTGGTCCCAAACCTACCAGTCTTATCTTCATGTCTTCATTCTTGCCTGGACCCATCTCAGTAAATATTTACTGGTCTTCCAGTACCTGTAAGCAGATGTCTAAAATATGCATCCATTTTTTCTTATTGTCCTCAATGTGAGGCTTGATTCAAATTACCTAATCCTCTATTGTTAGAAGATTTTCTCCAGATTTCTTGGTATAAAGATAGGACATTTTCCATAGTATTTGGGATAACTGAGTTAAAGTTTTCTGTTTTCAGCTGAAAGTCTCCTCATAATTAGTATAAAAATAGTTCTTTCTTTGTTAACTCTGATTATAGAATGGTAGAATTACTTTTGAAGTCCAAAAATTACTTTTGAAGTCCAAAAAAAGAATTGCTTATGAGACCTTTTTATTGATTGATACTAGATCTATTTGGAGGACTTCTATAAATATTTCCCAAGATTACCACAGAGTATTGATGAATACTGAAACTGGAAAACTGAAAAATATTATATATAGGTTATTGTGCATACTATTTAGCAGGTACAAAATT
>PVKS010040251.1:0-16746 GCA_004027875.1 Aplodontia rufa | reverse complement strand
GGAATCTTTGGATAAATGACAATATACATAAATCTCCCAAATGATAAGGAAGACAAAATATATGTATGTAGATGGAAGGACGAAGGGAAAGGAGGAAAGGGAAAGTACTGTGTTCTGAATTAGAACAAATTATATTTCATGCTTTCAAAATTATTTCAGAATAAGCTCTAAGATTATGTATGACATTATCCAGGCTGTATTGAGGCCTACAATGCAACCCTGATCAAAAATGATTATGTCTCCTCTCAAGTAGATTCAGGGAATATATTTTATTGAGAAATTTATTTGTTGAACAATCATACACATTTTAGCAAATAAATAATGCATATAGATTCTGAAAATTGGATTTACCCTCAAGAGTGCCCCCTCAATTACCCATCCTTATTCCTCCCTTCCACTTCCCACAATATTTCTAAAAAAAGTATTAGGTTGTGTAACTTTAATGATATCTGGATTTAACACCTCATAATAGACCACATCTCTCAATGGCCAGGGTATAGTTCCAGCCCCACAGATGAGTGAAGACATTCGACCATTGGTTCTCTGGGTTCTGCTGATTTCACTCAGCACAATTTCTTCCATAGACATCCATTTACCTTCAAAGGCTGCAATATCATTATTTCTAATTGCTGTATAGAATTCCATGGTATATATGTACCACAGCTTTTGGATCCCTTCATCCAGTGAGGGACATCTAGGTTATTTCCATGATTTAGCTATTGTAAATTGAGCTGCTATGAACATAGGTATTGACATGTCACTATAATATCAGTGAATATATTTTGAAGCCAACTATGAATCCAGCACTTAGCAAGAAATAACCCTCAGAAGATGATCTTCATGTGCTGAGGACAATTGACTCGCAGCACATTACTGTTTTGGGAGATCAGGAACCTCAACTGGGGGATCACAATAACATGCTCTGATATGTGAATTCTCACCACCCTGGACAGGATTCAATCCTCATTTCTGTTTCTAGTTGAACTTCGTTTTCTTTAATTGGCACAGAAGCTGACTCTTTTAAAATCCTTTTCATTATGTTTTTGACCTTTGAAGATTTCCTAGGTTAATACTCATTGTATAAATACACTCATATTTGATTTAATAAGATATAATGAATATGCTGATCTGCCTGAAATAACTATTAGTCATTAATTTGGGAAGCAACACATCAATATTAGTTTTTATTCTCTCAAATTTTATAAGGAGAATGTGATGAAAGTTATATAACCCATAAACTGGTAGCTTATGACAAAATTATCCTTGGCATTGACACAGGCAAGTTTGTTCTCTTCAAATCTGGAGATCAATACTAGCACATGATCATCAGGAAGCCAACTAATGACACAGAGCCTGAATGCTGCCTCTCATTGAAAGAGGTAGTCACCCATTTGTGATTATACCTACAGACACTGCCCTGAATTAGACAACTGTAACCCTATTCAAAGACTAGAGATGACACTTATCTTTAGAAAAATTGTGTAGTTTGTTCTTCCTTTTGGGTGTTACATCCTTAATAATGCACAAATGTAACAGCTACTCTCATGTTGCAGGCACAACTATTTGTATTTTTCTACCTACCTTTTTTCTCTATACATATTTTATGTGACCCATTTTTGAATATATATATATATATATGTGTGTGTATATACATATATATATATAATTTTACAAAAATGAACTGTCTAGTGGTGGGCTGTGTGATTTGCTGAACTGATTCAGTAAATGTACATTGAGTTCTCACAGAGTGCAAGAGTGCAAGGCACCCTGCTAAGTGCTGAGCCCACTGCCTCTAATGGAAGTTGAAATTTCATGAGGCATCACATCACCAAAGAGGGCAAGGACTATCCTAATCACACACGTGGTTGGTTCCCATTTACTCAAGAGAGAGAACATTGAACCCCTATATTGTTCTGGTCTTGCTTCTCAAATTTTCCCATCATTTTACAGAACCTCCTTTTGACTGTGCTATGTGATTTGGGAGGGGAACCAACAGTGCTGGGGATGGGCATAATCTTGCTCATGGTTCTCCAACAGATCCTTATGATTACAGGGTGAGAAACTTGTAGCACACCACAAAGAAGATATATTTAAGACTCTTAGGCATACCCAAATTCCAAGCATAGCTTCCCACAGCTGAAAGTTCCAAACTCCCAAGGACCGCTAAGGCTGATTCCAGTTCAATTTGAATAATATTCCCATTATCATAAGAGGAGTTCACAAATGCAGCTGGGAAGGCAAGGACCAGTGGAAGCATCTTACCTGAATGAAACAGCAATGTGAATCTGAAGAGAATGAGGATAATTATTACAAGTAGGGAGCTCCCAGAATACCTGGTTTTCCATGGCAGCCTGAATCCATTCCCAGCAGCAACAAAGAGGAATAATCTACACTAATACAGATAACTGCTACTCAGAGCAGATGCCTGTAGACTGTTGTCCGTGGAGAAAAATGTATGTGCATTACCAAAGGCCTGTATTTAGGCAGGGGAAACAAATACAGCACCTCATGCTACCTGAGCACCAGCACTTGAAGGAATATCTGGCATTTCTTAGGTCCTCCCACTAGCCTTCTAACATAGTCTAATGGTGCTCTTTTGGATATCTCTATTTAAATACTAATATAGATAGTTTCATGCTTCATATTGTAGTCTGACATGTCTATGGAATACTGACCAGTACACAGTTTTAAGAGGTTCCTTACTGGTCTGTTATCTTTCATACTGACTTCCCTAAATACATTGACAGAAAATTCATTCTTGCTGCCAGGCTGCATTGAAACAGGTGAATTTACCATGGTTAATTCCAAGTGCTTTATTTTAAACTCACAGAAATTATGTATAATAAATATTTCAGTCAACAAAAGCATTGCTAATTATCAAAATAGAAAATGTTTTCAATAGTCAGGCATAATGGTGCACAGCTCTTATGTTAACAGCTCAGGAGTCTGAGGCAGGAAAATGGCAAGTTGAAAGCAAACCTCAGCAACTTAGTGAGGCCCTAAGATAATTAGTGAGACACTGTCTCTAATTTTAAAAAAGAGCAGGGGATGTGATTCAGTAGTTAAGCACCTCTAGATACAATCCTCATATGATGTGATACACACACATTAAGGCTCCTGACTTAGAAATATGGCCATCATATGTACAGTCATCAGGGTGTCCTTTGAAAGAATCTCAGTGTCCAAAAATATTCCCTCTAGGCCTTGCAGTGGCCTTGTGGTGTGGGAATAAATCTGGGGGATTTAGATACACTTAACGGAATATTTGACCCCTGACCACATCTGTTTCTGACTTTGCTGGCCAAGTTTGTCTGTTGTGTCACAAAAACAGATTCTTGCATTATATCAATGTGCTGGAGCTGACAATCCAGGAATAGAAGATGGATAGGCCCATAGGCCATGAATATCCACTAGTTTTGTACTCAGGTTCCATAAGAAATCTCTAAATGTTTAGGACTGAAGGTGTGACCAGGTTGTGAGAAAAATGGACCTGGACCTGGAAAGCCATCTGTGTTGCAGTCAGAGTGTCCAAGAGGTCATAGGCTACACACTATTGGCACAATTTCTGAAATATTCAGGGTGAATTGGATTGTGTTCAGCCTGGCCTGATTAAGAGAAGCTCAGCTACAGCTTGGAATGCAGAGGCCATGTGAACTGCTTTGCCCAAAATGAAATAATGCAAAGATGGGAAATCTTGATGCAGAAGCCATGTGAAATACTTTCCCCTCATGAAATAACAATGCAAAGATGGGGAGTATTGAGGAAAATATTTCAAATGGAAAATGAGGAGCCATGGCATAGCTAGTTACAATGGCAGCCTGAGGGCATTCCTGGTAAAGAGAAAGCAGAAGAATTCACAGAAATAATGAGAACCACCTTTTTTTTTGAAAGTAGTTATGCGTGGACTAATGGTGGTGGTGGAAATGCAGTATGCATTCCCCAAACCCATCCTGCACTCTAGAAAACACACAGGGCATTACTTTACAACTAGCTCTAGGTTCTCAGGTGATACCAGGCATGCCTAGGATCCTCATATTCAAATCTTAGCCTTGTGTCTAAATAGCTATACATAACCAGGATGAGATATTAAGGAAATCTCCATAGCACAATCATGTACATATTCGATTTTCAAATGATATCCTGAACTCTGCTCTGGGACTGTTCACCAATATAAAGTGCAAACGATGTGCTCTACTTTGTCAGTTGTCAGTCACACTAACATAAAAGAAAGATCTATGGAGAATATCATTCTTCTGCTAGGTTGCAATGCAAAAGCTAAATAAACCCTAGTGTTTCTGTGTATTTTTGTGAAACTCTGAAACTCTAGGAAAGAAAAGTTTTTTTCTGAAGGAACTTGATAAATCTCTGCCACTCATCTACCTGAGAGAAGCTTGGCCAGTAGTACCAGAGAAGGGCTGAGTGCCTCACAAGATTGTCCTTCCCATGTCCAGGAGCTGCACTGAGCACAGAAATATTGAGAATTAAGGGACAATTGAAGAGCCTTGAGGGTTCAGACCATTTCAACAGATGCCAATACCTACAGGGATTTTCTTTAGTCGGGGAACATTTTATCAATGGGATGGATCTCCATGTGTAAGTACTGAGAAGTTGGAAAGCATTAATCATCTGGTCACTGTGGATAGCATGATGTATGTTCTGTAATGTAAATAGTGTTGTGTGAAGCATTCTGGTAATCTGTTACAATACAATGCCAAGCACCATAACAGCTTCCACTTATAAGTATATTTTATATCAAAAAATGCAAAACACATTTTATATTCCCTGTTCACAACTCCCCAGAAAATATGAACTTTTGTTTTACAGTCTTTCATTGTGTTAGGCATCAAACAGTTTTATAAAAGGTTTCTGTGAGCTCAGCAAAATGAAGGAAAATCATGTTATATGTTTCTAAGAAATATTTGTATGTTTGCACATGTGGATATATCCAATTTTCTCTTCAAATCTGTTTTATAAATCACTGCTTACACAGCCTATCCATGTGTATATGAGGACTAGTGGGGAGGTATGTGTTTATTTTTTGTTTTTGTTGTAGGTCCTCCAAGGTACACTAATATATTTTCTGTCATTGTTCCTTTATTATTCTAAAGACCATTACGCTTCTTCAGTATACACTGCCATATTTGGTTTATATAAAATAATTGCCATGCAGCCTTGATTCTCAAGATGCATTTTGTAAAAATGAGTCATTCTTAAATGCAAAGGTATTGTGAATATTGGCTAAAAAGAAATCATTATCTAAATTAAAAAGAACATACAGTAGCTGAATGTTAAGAATATACCCCTAAAAACATATTTGATGTGACATACACAAGCTCATTACGGGTCTTGGCTAAAAGTGGGCTTTGAGATATACATCCATTAGTGTTTCCCTAAAAGTCTAAAATACTTTATTCCAGGTCTTTGGAGTGCCCTGGCTTTGTGGGAACAAATCAGGGACTATCTTATAGCTAAAAGAATCTGGGAGCCCTGACCAATGTGTTTTTTTTTTTTCTGTCCTTAATAGCCTAGTTTATTCAGTGTGTCCCATAAGCCATCCTTTTAACAAAATGGGTTTCCTGGAGATTGGAAGTTGGTGTGGCAGACCCTCTCTGGGCATTCATTTCCTGTAATATGTTGCTGGGTGTCCTAGGTTTCTCTATCAATGCCTACATATAAAGCTGCATTCAGGCCAGAAAGAAGGTAGTTTTGGAAATGTAAAGGATAACCAATTTCTGGGAACAGATCCAAGAGATGGAAGGTTCAACAGTTCTGAGGGTCACCTTGGCCAGACCCTTGATGAATCTGAATAATTCTTCCCTGTGCTATTTAAGGGGGACTGTTTGGATTCATCTATAAAGGCAGTGGCCCTTAGAAGTACCTTCCCTGGGTGGAGTAGCTATGCAATGGAGGTAACATTGAGGAAGTGGTTTCAATGCACAAAGGGGGTAAACACTGTCAAGCGAATTATCATGGCTGCTTAAGGCCATTTTTATCAGTAGGAGTGAAAAAATAGATCCCTTATGGGAAAATTTCCTTACAGTGCTTGTGGACATGACTTCAAATCAGGGTAGGAATTGATATTTGAATGCTCAAAACCCTACCCCCTGAACACATAGTGCACCCCATTCCACTAGGGAACTAGGCCTTAAGAATAGATATTACAGAGTTACAGATATTTCACAGAGATTACAAAGGTTGACAGAGGCTACACAGGTTCTTATAGTACAAATAAAGTCTTTGCAGGTCACAGAATCTATGCACATCATAGAGGATTTTCATAGAAACTATGTGGTTCATCAATGCAACTTGATCACAGAGGCAACACTGATCATAGGGGCAAATTAGGTGTTAAACACTGCATAGGTCATGAAGGCTATAGGGGCTATGCAGATGATAAAGGATAACTTGAAAATAGAGGCTACATGGGTCAATAAAACACAGGAGAGCTCATGCAGGTCATAAAGGCTATGCTATTCTTAGGTGTTACTCAGGTATAGAGACAATGCAAACAATTCAGGATGCACAGATCACAGACACTATGCAGGCCATACAGCTTACACATAACATGGAGGCTAAGCGGGTCATGTAGTTTTTATGGTTTTTTAAAGAGAGGGACAGTGAGAGAGAATAAAAGAGAGAAGCAATTTTAAGTTTTTCATGTGCCTTTCACTGCTCTGAGACTTTGCTGTGTGCATGGTGCTGGGGTTTGAATTCATGTACATGCGCATTACAAGCAAGAACCAAAACTGCCAAGCCACTGCCTCAGCCCTGGTCACCTAGGTAAATCAGGTCTTTTAGGCAATTTAAGTCATAAAAGTTTCACAGGACATAGAAACTATGCAGCTAATTGAATACTCACAGATCATAGATGGAACACAGGCCAGAGATGCCAAACAGTACACAAAGAGCATAAAGGTTATGCAGGTAATAGTAGTTATACTGGTTATAGAGATGACTCAGGCCACAGATATTACTCATGTCATAAAGGCTATGATGGCAAATTGGCTACACAGGCATAGAAGTTACTAATGGTATAAAGGCTATGCAGGCTTTGGAGATATTCAGGACACAGCAATCTGGCCATAGTGTTTACTGAGGGATAAAGTCATTATAGTCTACTGAGGACCTTAAGCCTAATCAGATCATAAAGCCAGGCATGTTGTAGAGGCTGTGCAGTCCATAGAAGCTAACAGGGCCTCAGAGATCACACAGATATTAGAGGTCACGAAGGTCATTTATGTTACTAAAACCACTAAAGTCTGTGCAGGACAATTAGATTAGACTCTATGATTCACATAACTTTTATGATCTATGCAAGCCATATGTCTTGTATTTTCCATGGTCTGTAAAGCCTCTATAGCTTGAGTTGCATCTATGACCTGCATCATTTCTATAACATGCATATATTCTATGACCTCTATAGTCATAGAAGTCCTGTGTAGCTTCTCTCCTGCATTGCATTTGTGCTGAGTTGTTAAAATTTCCTGAGAATCTTCATGTCATTGGTAGACTCTACCACCTGAGTTGACTGTATCATCTATACAGAATTTATGACATGCATGGCCTTGAGGGCCTGAATAGTATTGATGACCTGAGCAGCCACTATAAACTGTGGGGCCTCTATGACCTGTATGGCCTTCATGGCCTGATTAGCCTAAAGAACTTCAGTAATTTTTCCCCACACTTTATGAGTACTTTATATTTGTAAATAATGATGGGATTTGTTGCTATGCGTATATGCACACAATATAACACTATAATTGTAACAATACCTCTTCCCAAAACTTTCTCCCTCTCTTATTGCTTCTTATCCTCTGGTCTTTTTCTTCTGTTTTCTTTTAATGAGATCACTGTACCCTATTTTCCTTTTCATTCATATGTTCCACATATGAAAAGAAATATATAACCTCTGATATTCAGAGTGTGGCTCTTCTTTCACTGTAAAAAAATTTTCAAAAGTGCTTGCCTAGCACGTGCAAGTAGACAGGTTCAAAACTCAGCAATACATACACAACAAAGTGTCTGAGCAAGAAAAGCCTCATGAAAAACTAAATAAAGTTGATTCTGTCTTTCTCACTGTCTCTTTTTTAAAAAAAGTGAAAAAAATGTTTAGTTATATTTGATTGCAATAAATTTATATTCTTTTAGAGATGAGCTATCTGCACCATGCTATGATATTTGAATTGGGAGGATGTTATTATTTCTAGCACATTAGTTAATGTTTAATAGAACCTAAGCAAAAGTTAAAGGCAACTAAACATTTTCTACTTTTAAATGATTTAGCTCTTCATATCCACAAATACACACAGATATGAGGCATATATGGGGACTTTACCATACATTTTAAGTTTTTCAAGGCTGTTCTTAACTGTAAATATTTTGATGTTATCTAAGGCATATATTTTGGACAATGCTATTCTACTTTATTACAGGTATTAGGTTTCAGATGTTTAAGAAAATCTGAAATGTCTTGGACACATTGTTTACATTTTACGGTACAAATACACTGTGAATTCCCAATAGTTTAATAATATTTGAGGCATAGGTACAAATTTAGAACGGTTTTTCCACTTCAGTATGAATTCTCTGGTGACAAGGTGTAAAAACTGTTGGAGACATTGTCGCACTGTTTTTAAATTTCTATTATGATTCTTCTAGTATGAAATAGGGTTAAACCATCATTAAAGTCAAGCCCACAATGTTCTCATTTGATTTCATGTACAGTATAAAATACCTGGTGTTCAGTGTGGTGTGATCTTTCATTAAAACCTTTGCCACATTCTTCACATTTGCAGCTCTTCTCCCCAGTGTGAATACTCTGATGGTTTATAAGTTGTGCTATTGAATTAAAAGCTTAGGCACATGCTTTTCATGTGTAGGACTTCTCTCCAGTATGAATTCTTTGGTGTACTGTAAGGTCTGATCTTTTTTGAAAAGTTTTTCCACATTCTTCACATTTGAAGTGATCTTCTCCACTATGAGTTATGTGATGTATACTAAATACTGATCTATCTTTAAAAGCTATGCCACATTCTTCATATTTCTAGGACTTCTATCCTGTATGAATTATTTGGTGTACTATAAGTTGTGATCTTTCTTTAAAAGCTGTGCCACATTCTTCACATTTGAAGGGCTTCTCTCCAGTATGAATTCTTTGGTGTACTATAAGGTATGATCTTTCTTTAAAAGCTTTGTTGCATTCTTCACATTTGAAGGGCTTCTCTCCAGTATGAATTCTTTGGTGTACTGTAAGGTGTGATCTTTGTTTAAAAGCTTTGCCACATTCTTCACATTTGAAAGACTTTTCTCCACTATGAATTCTTTGGTGTACTGTAAGGTGTGAGCTTTTATTAAAAGCTTTGCCACATTCTTCACATTTGAAGGGCTTTTCTCCAGTATGAATTCTTTGGTGTTCTGTAAGGTGTGATCTCTGTTTAAAAGCTTTGCCACATTCTTCACATTTGAAGGGCTTCTCTCCAGTATGAATTCTTTGGTGTACTGTAAGGTCTGATCTTTGTTTAAAAGCTTTGCTGCATTCTTCACATTTGAAGGGCTTTTCTCCACTATGAATTCTGTGATGTATACTAAATATCGATGTATCTTTAAAAGTTTTGCCACACTCTTCACATTTGAAGGGCTTCTCTCCACTATGAATTCTTTGGTGTGCTGTAAGGTTTGATCTTCGTTTAAAAGCTTTGCCACATTCCTCACATTTGAAGGGCTTCTCTCCACTATGAATTCTTTGGTGTACTGTAAGGTTTGATCTTCCTTTAAAAGCTTTGCCACATTCTTCACATTTGAAGGGCTTCTCTCCAGTATGAATTCTTTGGTGTACTGTAAGGTTTGATCTTCCTTTAAAAGCTTTGCCACATTCTTCACATTTGAAGGGCTTCTCTCCAGTGTGAATTCTGCAGTGTATTGTAAAGCGTGATCTTTTTCTAAAAGCTTTGCTGCATTCTTCACATTTGAGTGATTTCTCTCCAATATGAATTCTGTGATGTATTCTAAGTAATGATCTCTTTTTAAAAGCTTTGCCACATTCTTCACATCTGTAGGACTTTCCAGTATGAATTCTCTGATGTGTTGTGAAATTTGATTTTTTATTAAAAAATTTGACACATTCTTCACACTTGTAAGGCTTCTCTTCTCTATGAAGTTGGTGATGTTGAGTGAGGTGTTTGATTTTATTTAACATGTTGTTGCATTCCTTGTATTTGTAGGGCTTTTCTCCAGTGTGAATATCTTGGTGTTGAGTAAGGGTTAAAAAATTAATTGAGTCTTTGGTATATTCTTTATAATTGTAGGGCTTATGTGTTGTATGAATCTTCTGATGCTTAACAAATGATGATTTTTGATTAAAAGTTTTGGCACACTCTGTAAGTATGCCAGGTAGCATATTTCCATAGATTGTGCATTGTTCAAAAAGGCTTGAGTTATCAAATGATTTAATACATTCTTTAAACTTACAGGACGGTCTTTCAGTAAAAATTTTGTTGTATTGAGTGAGAGTTGCAATTTGATTAAGAGCTCCTTCACATTCCCTGTATTTGTAAGGTTTGTCTTTCCTATGAACATTTTGATGGGGCATGAGCTTTGACCACTGAATAAGGACATTACCACAATTTCCATCTATGTAAAGATTCTTTGAAATTTCATGTGTGTGAAGAGAAGTCAAAGCTGAAATATATGAAAATAAAAATTATTTTACTTAGTAAACTTAGGTGAATATATTCTTCAAAAATAATATATGAAATTGCAGCCATGTTGGGACACAAGTAGGATAGAATATTAGTAAACCCAAGGACATTATTACTCCAGAATTATATAAACTATATAAAATGCATAGACAATATCACTTTGTAAGAATTGCCCTATGTTAGAAATTACACAATAAGAGTACGTTACTCAGGAAAGCAAAGGAGTAGAGTGAAAAAAGTGTTACTTTATAAACAAAATAATTTCCTCCAAAATACAGCAGTGTGCAATATAGAAAAATCTACCAACCCCCTTCTCTCAGTAGAATGAGAGACATGAAATATATGCAAACATTTGTGGTTTCCTTGGGGACTGCCTGAAAACTGGTTTCTGTCCACCATGAGAGAAAGACCTGAAAATAACAGATGGCATGATGATAACACAGATATTCGAGGAGTAAAAGACCAAAGAATGCTTATTAAGAAATATGGACAGAATTTTCAATTGTAAAACACACACATATATCTAGAGAAGCTTTACCAAGAAAAGAAGTTTCAGAAGCAATAAAAGGCTGTCATATTAGCTGGATGATGCCAACATGACCATCAAGAGAAATGGCTTGCTTTCTATTTTTTAATTTTTTATATTTACTGATATATTTCACTGACAAATTTAATTTTATGCATTTACTCAGATACATGGTGCTATAAAGTTTATATGCATGACTAAATGTAGTGAATTGGTCCATGCATGATTTCATGTAATTATCAATTTAGTGGTTAGAAAGTATAAAATACTTTGTATTTGTGTATAAATACTCATTGTTTTATCATTTATGAAGAATAGAATATGCTACATTCACCATGTGGCACAATAGAAAACTTGAAATTCTTAGGAATTTTAAAATAAAAATTTGCAGATTTTGACCAACAACACACCAATACTACACAAAACAGAGAAATTTGGGACTACAATTTTACTTTCTGCTTTTCTGAATTCTACATATGAGTCACAAGCTCAAATAGCTTTGTGACTCTGAGTCTGTATTATATCATTAAATGTAAAGTACTGCATAGTCATTTCACATCAACTTAAATGCTTTGATATCCTCTTATAATTAAATAGTAATTGTGTATAAATATTGTATTTTTTCTCATTCCATCATTTATGGGCATACAGGTTGAGTCCCTGTATTGACTATTGTGAGTAACTCTTGCAATGAACACAATAGTATAGATATCTCCTTAACATGCTGGTCTAACCTCTTCTGAATACCTATTTAGTACTTGAATTTCTGTATCATGGGATTATTCTACTTTTAATTTTTTATGGGTGCTGCTAGACATGAAGCCTAAGAATGTTGTACCACTGAGTTATAAAGCCCAAGCCTTTTATAAATTATTCATTTGGAAACATGTTTTCACTAAGATATTATGATGTGCCTCAAACTTGAAACCCTCTTGCATAGCTTCACAGTTAACTAGGATTACAATCTTTAACACTGTGCTTACCTATTTTTATTTATTTAGTAATTTCCACATTGTTTTCCAAAGGAACTATGCAATCTACTGTTGGTTGGTTTTCAATTAGATAAATCACTCAAAAATGGTGCAGCACAAAAAGAAAAATGAAAATCTGGTTCAATCAAAGTAGGAATTTTAAACATTAGGAATTGAACATTAGGAAAGTTAAAGTTATGATTTACCAAAGAATATGAAATAACTATTTCAAAAAAATTTAGTGAGTTACCACACAACACAGAAAAATGAATGAAATTCAGAAATAAATTATGAACAGAAATAAGTAGAAATTGCATATGTGACAATTTCCTTAAGAAAAACTGTGGGAGTCAGGTGTGGTTTTATACATATGTATTCCCAGCAACTTGGGAGGCTGAGTAAGGAGGACCATGAATTTGTGGACAATTTTGCAACACAGTGAATTTCTGTCAAAAGTTAAAAAAGAAAAAGAAAATGAAAGAAAGAAAATGGGAAGATAGCTCAGGGTGTAACTCAGTGGTGAGTCACCCTAAATTCCATCCCAAGTATCAGTATGAAAATCATTTGGAGGGCTGGAGTGGGGGCTGGTGGTTATGGTACCTGCCCAGCATGCACAAGTACATGAGTTCAAACTGCAGCTCAATTAAGTTTCAAAGCAATAACAGCCATGTGGAAAACTCAATAAAAATTGATTTTCTCTCTGTCTCTTTGTCTCACTGTCCTTCTCTCTTAAAAAAAGAAAAAAAAGAAAATCACATGGATAGAGCAGTGGCTCAGCAATTATGGTGCTTGCCTCACTTGCACAAGACATTGGTTTGAACACCAGAACTACAAATGCAACAAAGTGTCAGAGGAATGAAGTCCCAATGAGAAACTAAAAAGAAACTAAATAAAATTGGTTCTCGCTCTCTTTCTCTCACTGCCCCTCTCAATAAAAAAGAAGAAAAAGAAAAAGAAAAGAAAATCACAGAAATTATAAAAATGACAAATATAATAGAAATCTGGAGGAGGCAGTATCTATCAAGCTTCTGTCTGACAAAGTACAGAGTTGTGGAAGGGCTCCGTAAAACCAGCATTCCAGGATATTGCCAAAACCATCCTTCTGGAAATTGGCTATTTACTCAAATTGGATATAACTGAGATGGGTACTAGTATAATGCTGGGCTTCAACATGCAATGCATTGAGAGCATTGCATCAGAAAGAGGAACTCATTTGCCGAAACCTGCCTTCTGAGGACACATGCGAACAAAATGACTCCTGACACCCTACTTAGGGGCATCATTTTTAGGTTGTGATGCTTCTTTGGACCGCCTGATGGGATAGGTTAAATATACCTTTCACCCTCGTGAACAGCTAGTGGTCCCCTTTGCTGCATATGGGACTGCTACCTGCATGAGCTCTCCAGTCCTTGCTGACCTTTCCTTTCATTTGTCCCCACACTCTTTATAACCTCATGCCCTTCCTCAATAAATGAGTTCCTGCTGTGACTGGTCTCCCTGATGCATCTGATTGTCCTCTTTATAGAGGGCTGGGAACGGGCATTCAGTGGACCTTTGCCTCTCTTGGCTGGCTACCTTGGTTGGGGCGTGCTTCTCTCCTTCTCCCCTGCAGGTCAGGAGGAACATGAAAGGCTAAAAACCCCAACAGTATAACACATATGAAAGTCATGAAGGATGAAGCTATACTGACTTCAAAGCAGATTTGGAAATAGAAAGCAAACTAATTGGAACTAATGAACAAAGAAAATAGTATACTAAAATTTCCTTTCCTATCTTTGCAAAAGTTAAGTTTTCACTTCTTAGCCCATAGGTTAGGATGTACATATATCTTAAGATTAACAGTTATAGAACTTAGGATAGCTACAGAATGTCTAGTAAGGATATAGTAATAAAGTGGTTATGGGTTAGTAGTTAAAAAGAGTGTAAGGGCCTAAACATAATTAAATAAGAAATATCTGAAGGAAAATAGGAAGTCAGAGTTTTGGGAAAGTGTTGGATCTCTGTCTTTTATCAAAAAAGATATAGAGAATTAGGTACAACATTATCCTTTTTAAAAATAAAGCTTTTTTAATTTTTTTTTACTTTTGAACAACCACACAAGTTTTTAACAAAATAATATAAAATGTATATAGATTCTGGATATTACAATTACCCCCAGGAGTGCCCCCCAATTACCCACCCTTATCCCTCCCTTCCCCTTCACACAATATCTCTAAAAAAGGATTATGTTGTATAACATTACATCTTATCTGGTTTTATCACATAATAATAGACCAACTTTCTCACTGGCCAGGGTCTAGTCCCAACCTCCATAGATGAGTGGAGACAATCGACCATTAGTTCTCTGGGTTAAGCTGATTTTACTCAGCATAATTCCTATCATCGCCATCCATTTACCTTCAAAGTTTGCAAAAGGTTGCAATATCATTATTTCTAATTGCTGTGTAAAATCCCATGGTATAAATGTACCACAGTTTTTGGATCCATTCATCCCCTGAGGGACATCTACAAAATCCTCAAAAATCTCAACTACAAAAACACTAAAAGCCCAATTATTAAATGGGCCAAAGAGCTAAATAGAAACTTCTCACCAGAGGACACTCATCAAGCCAATGAATACATGAGAAAGTGCTCTAAATCTCTAGTAATCAGAGAAATGCAAATCAAAACTACATTAATATATCACCTTACGCCAGTCAGAGTGGCAAAAATGAAGAAAATAAACAATAATAGATGCTGCAGGGGCTATGGAGAGATGGGCACACTAACTGTTGGTGGAGCTGCAGACTGATACCGACCCTGTGCGAAGCAGTGTGGAGCGTCCTCAAAAAAGTAGGGATGAGCCCATCATACGACAATGCTATTCCACTCCTGGGAATCTTCCCAGGGGATTTAAAATAAAGTCTTTTTGTATAAGAATTCAAACAGTTCATGAGTATTTGACCATGAACTAATGATAAAGTGGATAGTTTTGTGTCTGATGCTCTGAAATAATTTAAATGGTTAGAGGTGGTCAATTTTGTTATTGAGGCAGAAAATGAAAGCATTGTTTATGCACATGTATACAAGAGCTCAAAAATAAAGAACAGAAAGTATTTTGCTCAAGGAATGTACTGTGTGTGCTTGCAACTTGCCCCAGAGGTTCAGTTCATTCCACCATACCAACTCCACTCATCTTTTGGGGACCCCAAGAGTTGCTGGAGCTGGTCCCTGGCAGATATCAAAATCAAGAACCACAATTATCTCCAAGTAGTAAAAAACCACGAAGTCTCAAAGCACATCTTATTAAAGTTTAAAAATTAACAGAGAATTTTAAGAGCACCAAAAGAAAAAGATGTGTCACCTAGAAAGATACAATTAATAGTGAAATTCTTCGTAAAAGCTATATAATAAAGAAATGAACTGGGGAATGTGGTCAAATGTTTGGAATAATAACATTTCCACCCAAGAACAACATATCCACAATACTGTCTCCCATGAGTGAAGAAATATAGAGAATTTAAATACCTCAAAAGTTCATCAACACTAGAACTTTCCTCCAGAAAATACTAAAGGGAATTCTTCATACTGAAAAAATAAATCTGCACAGCAACACATCAAGAAAATTTAAATTTTCTAAGCAAAGAAAAGTCACATACAAACAATTATATTTGTCTATAATGATGGGTCATAAAACACTTCAGTCTGCAATAGAATTTGAAAACTTAAATCTCAATGTCAATGATCATATCAAAACCCATACCATATATAAAGAGAAGTGTGAGAGGAAGCAAATGATGACACTCTGATAATCCAAGAACCACAAATTCAACCATTAAGAAAACAATTGTAATTGATATAGGAAAAAAACCTACAAAGAAGTAATAATGATTTCTTCCGTTTTAAATATTTCTTTGATTATAAATACATTGTTACAAAACATCAGTCCAAATAAAAAGCTTGACTAACAAAATTAAATTAAACAAAAATAACTGTACATGTTGTAGAGCAGACTCTAAATTTAAGGATGCAAATGGACTGAAAGCATAAGATGTAAGAATATTATACAAAAAATGATGAAAAGAAAGCTAGGGTGAATAAAGTACGGTCAGCAAAACATAGTTTGCAACAAAAGTTACAGGAAGCAAATGTATTTTAAATTTAACAAGTTGAGAAACAGGAAAAATAAAATGATATTTAACCATAAAAGGCATCTTTCCCTACATTACTGCAATAAAAGTAGATACATTTGCAACTCACATGATACTTCCCAAATCTAAAAGAAGAAATTTAGAGAATTGAATAAAGAAGTAGAAAAGAACTAGAAGACACCAATCCTCATTTGCTTATAAAGGAAAATGTACTCAAACCAAATGAAAATCACAAAATAAGACAATTAATAATATTTTAAGCAAATTAGATTTACATATGCAATATGTTATATAAAAACTTGAGAATTATAGCAAATGGAATAGTATACTAAATAAACCACTCTTAGGGAATAAAACAAAGTTTATTAATGGTGAAAATATTAAGATTATTTTGTAAGTATAATAGAATAATATTCAAAATG
>PVKS010040250.1:0-16736 GCA_004027875.1 Aplodontia rufa | reverse complement strand
CTTATCTACAGTGCTCAACAATGCATTTGGGCCTCAGCAATGTTTGGTAAATAAGATGCTTTCCTTGGGCGGCTGGGTGGTGGTGAGACAGGTCCCCATCCCTGAGAACACTCTGAGCACTTACTGCCTCCAGGTCTGGCTGGGGGATGGAGGTGACAACAGAGCCCTGAGAGCACAGTGTTGGGGGTGTGGTTGGGGGAACTGATGACCACAAAGGCCTAAGACTCAGTCTGGCACACCCCTCCTCCTTGTCAGAGCTGGTGGGAAGTCATCTCTGCAGACAGGTCCCCCACTGCACACCTGAGGGACCCCAGGCACACAGGTTACAACCTTGCCCCTCAGGGCCGGGCAGGTAGCTCAAGTGTGAACATCTCACACCAGGTGCTAAGCAGATTGCCTTAGGACTCAACTATTACCCTTCTGGATTGAGACACCTTTTAATATAGCCCATGGCCCAAGCAAAAAAAAAAAAACCACCTGCAGGGTGTTCAGGACCTGGGGATTCCTAAGCTCTGGAATTTCATGGATCAGTTTCCCCATAGAATCACACAGGTGCGTTCTGCAGGGTAAACACAGGAGGTGAAGGTGTAGCTCCAGCCAATCAAACAGACACCCCTTCAGGGTAGAGGAGGGCCACGGGCCTCAAGTTCACATACGCACAGCACTCCAGTTGGTGTAGCAGGAGCAATGGGAGCCTTGCTTCTCCTCCCCAGTGACCATGACTGTGCACTGTCTTTATAAAGAGGCTCTTTGCTGCTTTAGATTGAGTGATCATTCCTGGTCATTCTGCTTTGCACAGGCGCAGCTCATCTTCCTTAGCATTCACGCAGCCTACAGTGGAAATGTTTGTGGGTGTCACCTGTAGTTTCATTCAGTTTTTTTGGTGCTAGGGACTGAACCCAGAGGCGTTTTACCGCTGAGCTACATCCCCAGTCCTTTTCTTATTCTTTATTTTGACGCAGGGTGTTGCTAAATTGCTGCAGCTTTTGCTAAGTTGCCCAGGCTGGCCTCAAACTTGTGATCTTCCTGCGTCAGCCTTCTGAGTCACTGGGACTGCAGGTGTGCACCACAGCACCTGGCTCATGGGACACCGTTTCCTCGACCACTTGCATGTCTTCTTCGGCAAACTGCCTGTCTGTGTGGCTTGCCTGTGTGTGCAGCAGGCTGTCTGGTTTTCAAGCATCTTCTCACCCAATTCCCCTGTTCGGTTTCAGCCTACGACTCTGATGGACTTGACAAATGTGTTTGGAGACTGTTTCCACATGGAGAAACTTGAGCTGACCGCTCCAGCAGCATTTATTTTGAAATCCCCGCATCCGAGTGATATTTGCATTCTCTCGTTAGTCTGCTCCGGACCCTGTCCTGCAGTCAGCTCAGCAGTCTGTGGCTGCCCCAGCCCTGGTCACCTCTCACTGGCTACATCCTCCAGGAGAGCTTTAGGAACACTTGATTTTCTCCACCTCCCCCAATCCCTCTCCAGGAACAGAATCATTTGGATACACTGGAACACCTTTATGCTAAGGGGACCCGGTCACTTTTAGGTCTAGAGGGGTTGGTGACAAGCCAGCTCCCTGACACAAAGAAGAAAAAAAAAATTCCAGACAGGTGACCCAGGGGATGGCCACAAGGGCATAGAGTCCATGAATGGCTGAAGCCCTGGCCTAGGGCGCTTCTACGCTGAGCTGGGGTGTGGCAGCTCCAGGCTCCAGCCCAGGGTGAGGTTGCCCCAGCACCCAGGGTGGGGTGCAGTTTATCTCCAGTTACAGGGTTGTTTGTTATCAGCCTCTCTGCTGATAGGAATCCTTGGCAGGAGGAGCTGATTCCATATTGATCATTGTTAGATACTTTGAAAATTACAGCCACTCATCAACAAATCTTCAAGATGCACCTGCTATGCCCAGCACCCAGGCATGGGTTCACGAGCGTGTCCACGGTGCTCACACTCAGAACGGTGAGCTGCATGGTCCAAGGCCTGCAGAGGAGGCCACAGGCAAAGGAAGTGGGGAGGCGAGAGGGAGTCAGAGCTGGCGCAGTTAAACAGGCTTTGGGGAAAGCCTCTCTGCTAGCCAGAGTGTGCAGTTATTTTGCTTATTTCGAAGTTTATTCATTCACCATCTGTTTCTTCCGCTAGAATGGGAGTAGGGAACAGTGGGTCCCTATCTGTCCCCAAGGACCTGGGCGATGCCCACTGTAAAACAGACCCTCACTGCCTGTGGAAGAACGGACTCAAGAAACTGAGGCGGGCCAGCAAGATCCAAATCTCGGGGCACCACATTCTGCAGTGTAGACAGCAGCCTGGATCTCTAATGGGCGGAGGGTTTTGGAAGTGGGTGGGACTGGGATTTTTCCTTTCTAAGGAGCTCACAGGTAGCTTGGAAGTGCCACTCACAGCCTCGAAGGCATTTGTTTAAACGTTTATAGCATTTACCAATTTTCCCAAGCTTTTCAGGAGTTGGGTTGGCTATGTTTTACAATACAAAGGTGACCAGGGAGGGGATTTTCCATGGTAAAAGATTGTTATTAATTCTCCTGCGCGTGAAAACCATGCCGGGACCAGGCGGTTAGAATAACACACAAGCAAAAAAGTGTGTGTTAGAGACACACAGTGGGTGTTTCTGGGTGAGTCTGGGGTGTGTTGAGACCCCAGGTGGAGGGAGGGGGATGGACCAACTGCAAGGGGCAGAAACAGTGTGGGGCCCACAAGGAATCCAGGGGAGCGGGGTGGGCGGGGGGAGCATTGCACAATTATCTCCATTTTTCAGAACAGTAAAAAATCATCTCAATTTTAATAATATATTGTAAAAATAAAAGTGTTTATTATACTAATAAATTACAAAAAATTCTATTTTATTGTAACAATAATATAAAAAGGGAAATGTAAATAAGATATGAGCCTGGTTTTCAAGAGGCAAAGGAGGTGTCTCAGCTGGAGTCAAGCAGGATCAAGGGGGACAGCAGCTGCCAGCTTTGTTCTATTAGCATGAGGAAGGGTTCCGAGCAGGGACCCAGGGGTGCTATACCACTGAGCCACATCCCCAGCCCTTTTTTATTTTTCTTTTGAGACAGGGTCTTGCTTAATTGCCCAGGCTGGCCTTGAACTTGGGATCCTCCCACCTCAGCCTCTGAATCCACCACTCCCGGCTGATTAGCATCATTATTATTTAAAAGGCTGGTGGAGATGCAGGAGGCCTGGAAGGCTCCTTGGCCTCTTTGGTGGAGGTGGTTTAATCCCCTCTCCTCCAGCAGCCACACCCGTGCACAGCCCTCTGCAGCCAACCCACTTCACTGCAGGGTGTGCTCACAGAGGAAGTCACAGTGCTGAACTGCAGCCACCTGGGAGGAGGAGGGTAGGGATGGGCACTTTTCCCCCTTCTAACTTTCGGTTGGACTTTGATTCTGAATTTTTAAAATTACCCAGTAATGCGAACGTGTATTTTGGTCATACGATGCTTGTGTTTTGTTTATTTGTTTGTTGTTTTTTTTTTAAGAGAAAGGGAGAGACTGAAAAGGATAAAATAAATCGATTTTTTTCCTACGTGACTTTTGTTTCTCTGATGCTTGTTTGCATAAGTGGTGCTGGGGTTTAAAGCCCGGTCCTCACGCGTGCCAGGCAAGCGCTCCAGCACTCTGCCGCAGCTCCAGCTCCTGCTTCTGAGATTCTCTTAAGCTATGTATGAATGTACTGCTGGGGAACAAATTCTCTCTCTGGCTTTTCCTCAGAGGGCACCCTGACTGCTGCGGCTAAGGAGGCGCCCCTTGGAGTCACAGAGCAGCTCTTGGCTCTCAGACGCCTGTGATCACGAGTGCGAAGTGACTGCAGTGACAAGGTTGGTGGACATCTTTGGAGTCTTTTTCTAGACACTTACGTATCTCCACATACAGCTTTTAGAAATAATATCGTATCCTTTCCCGTTTCTCACCGCATCATTCTTGGCCTTTGCTCTGTATTGTTATTTGTCCCCAGGTCTCGCTCTTCTTTATTAGCCTCCCCCTGCCCACCCTAAAGCTTCATTGAAGAATAACTGATAAATAGAAATTACATGCGTCTGCCTGTGCTGCAGGTGTCTTGATGTGTGCGTACACTGAGAAGCCATTGAATGGGGCAGCTTAGCACAGTCATCAGCTCACATGCTCACCATTCTTTTGCGATGAGGACATTTAGGAGCTGCTCGACGACTCTCAAGTACACAGCTTGCGGTAGCTACAGTCATGTTGCTGAGCTGCACACCTAGAGTCTGCTTGACAAACCCTTGGCCACCATCTCCACCCCACCCCAGCTGTGTCTCAGGGTTAACATCTGCAGAAGAGATCACCCTCTGGGATTTAAATTAATCAGTAAATATAAATAATTTTCTTCTGGAGTAGACTATCAGGATTTGCAGGGTTCATAACAGATAATACCCCAGAAGAATCTAGAACTTGCATCTTATTGGTGGCAGCGAATCTGTGTGGCACTCCCCAGGCGAGCTGACCGCGGGGATGCCCCAGTACCCTGGACTGCACAGGCAGGAGATGGGGCCAGGCTACACTGGCGCAGGAGCCCGGGAGCTGCACCCCAGCACTCCCAGTGCCTCCTGGGTCTGGTTGGTTGTGGAAAGCGGCTGTGGTCAGCGTTTAGATAGAAGAGCTCCTGATTACTCCGAGGCATGGGATCCCTTCTCCTTCACAGACACCTGCAGAAATAAGCTGTCTGTGCAGGAACACTGTCCAGCACCCTCAGAGCCACTCAGAGACCATGCCTGTCCAGGGTCAGTCCTCCGACATGTCACGATGAGTGGGTCTGTGCCTCTCCCAGGCACCAGGTAGCAGGATGAGGGTTTTCCTATTGATCCTTAAGTGTCCATTGAGCACCTACTATTCACTTAGTTACAGGCTCTGAACAAAGCAGATGTAGCATCTCCTCTCTGGAAGTTTCTATAGAAACAGCAGCAATCAAATGCATAATATTGCAAAGTTCGAGCCAGAGAGGGAGAATAGAAGCTATTCCAAGGGAAATTGCATGTGCCCTGCTATGCTCTTGAACTTGAAGAAATTCACCCACCCACAGCCAGTAGGATTTGGGACGAGATAACCAGCTGCCAGCCCCAATCAACCAGGACTCGGAAGCCTGGGTAAAACGCTGGAAACTTCCCAGTGCTAGCCCCTGAGCTGGGCACTGCCCCAGGTCAAATACTGGCACCCCACTAGGCTCTTGTTCCCTAATCTCACTGCAAACACTCACTCCGCTTTATCTCTAGCTAGTGGGATTAGGAGCACTGGGAAACCTGACTCTGTGCTATTCTAACATTATTTACTATAAACGTGCATCCTTTTGATAATAATACCCATTTCTAAAAATTAAAGGACCTGGCATTAGTGCAAGAATAATCAGAAGGGGCTGGAGTGGTGGCTCGGTGGGTGGTTACGGTGCTTGCCTGGCATGCGCAAGTATGCGAGTTCAAACCCCAGCACCACGTACACAACTAAGTGTCTGAGCAAACGAAAGCCATGTGAAAAACTCAATAAAAATTGCTTCTCTCTCTCTCTTCCACCATCCATCTCTCTTTAAAAAAAAAAAATCAGAAAATTTAATGGAATAGAATAAGTCATTCAGTGCCCCACCCCCACCTCCATGGCGGTTTGGTAAACAGCGAAAGGTGCCTTGTCACGTTAGTGGAGGCCTAGTGGAGACAGGCAGAGGGACCAACAGATGACTACAAGGACAAGCACCTGGGGGAAACTCAGCTCCTTGTTCCAAAAGACTCAAAGATAACCAAGAGCTGAGGGCACCGAGTGTCAGTTCAGTATAAATACACCAGGAGTTTTTAAAGTTTACTCATGGGTGTGACTTTCACACCAAGACAGGAAGAAAGCCATTGGCAAAACTGACTTTGTAAAAATTTCAAATGTGGAAAATTTCAGATGTATACTAGGAAAAGAATAGAACGTGCACCAGAGTACCCCGCCACTGCTGCTGGCATCCAGGGAAGCTGTACAGCAAGCCACCACCCCAGGCAGACAGGACGTGGGATGCTCCCTTCTGCGCATGTTTTGATTACTTCCCTCCCTCCTAGGGATCTATGGATTATACATAGGCATGGGATTTGACACCAGTGCTGGGCATAGTGACACATGCCTGTCATCCCAGCAACTTGGGTGACTGAGGCAGGAGGATCACAAGTTTGAGGCCGGCCTTAGGAACCCAGTGAGATCCTGTCTCATATTTTAAAAAGGGTTAGGGATATCGCTCAGTGGTCGAACGCTTCCTAGCAGGCTGGCGGTCCAGGGTTTTATACTCAGAACTGAGGGCAACGAAAACGTCACATCCGCCCCTCCTTGCTCCACGCTCCGTCTGGAGGTCCAGCTTCCTCTGTAGCAGGAAGATGCAGGGCAGCGGCAGCAGCTGGCCGGGACCGCATGGACACATCCAGCCTGGGGCTGACTCAGGCTTAGTTCTCACCAGACCTGACCACTTCGGGGCTCCAGTTTACACCCCGTCTGACAGATGGGTGACCCAGGCATCAGACAACCCACCAGGCATCTGGTGACTAGGCTGAGGGACACCTCCCCAGGTGGGCCACTGCAAGCACTGACTCTGGGTGAGAAGAACAAAGGCAACATCAACCCAGAAAAATACAGATGGAGCCTGAGGAAAGCCCCTTCCCCCATCCTGCAGGGAAAGAGCCCTTTGACCTCACTGGTGTACTTTCTAAACCCTAGAAGAGTTCCCTGCCTCACCTTGGAGAACATTAGAAATGCTAATTGAGGGTCCCACCCGGAACTTTTTTTTTTTTTCCAAGAAAGAGAGAGACAGAGAGAGAAAGAGAAAACCAATTTTTTATTCAGTTTTTCATGTGACTATCATTCTTCCGACACTTTGTTGTGTACGTGGTGCTGGGGTTTGAACTCGTGTATTTGCGCATGCAAGGCAAGCACTGTAACCCCTGAGCTACCGCTCCAGCCACCCTACCCAGAACTTCTGAATAGGGAACTGGCCAGGGGCCCAGGGCAGCATCAGCCTGGATATTGTCACTCCAGCAGGGCTCAGGTGCCTCAGATTCAAGCTGCGCCGTTTTCTTCTCCTTTAGTGGGTGCTCCTGGTGGGTGACTTTAACCTCTCAGCTATGTCGTCCTGAGCTGAACCAGCAGTAGGTGCCCAACAAACTTTGCTAAGGATTCCCTCAATGTGCTATTCCTGAAGGCCGCCGTGCCCTGGGGTCTCAGGGTGTCTGTGCTTCTGCACACTGGAGGTGGAGTGTCTGGAGAGGAACCTGTGAGCCAAAAAGAACCCAAGGCATGGTGGCGTCCCAGCTCCACCCACGTGACCTAGAATAGGGAACAAGGGTTGGGTGCAGAAGGCGTGGGCTGCAGGTTTGTGCTCCCTGCTGCTCTGAACTGCCGGTGTGAAGTATTTGGATTGCATCTGACAACATAATTGTGGCAGGAGTTGTGGCGCAGCGGTTGGAGCACTTGCCTGGCATGAGCAAGTACCCAGGTTCAAACCCCAACACCACGTACACAACGAAGTGTTGCAGCAACAAAGCAAATGGAAAACTAACGACATAAAACAGATTCTCTCTCACTCTCTCTCACACTCTGTCCTTCTCTCTTTAAAAAAAAAAAAAAGCTTTTTTTAAATGAGAGAGAGTCGATTTTATTTTTCATCTTCTCTTTTTCTTTTCTTTTTTTTGGTGGTGGTTTTTCCTCCCCTTAGCTGTATATGTGGTGCCGGGGATCCAACCTGGTCCTCACACATGCCAGTCAAGCACAACAACCACTTAGCCACCGCTCCAGTCCCAAAAATTGGTTTTTAATTATTAAAAAAAAGAGGAATGCAGGGGCTGGAGTGGTGGCTCAGCAGTTATGGCGCTTGCCTCCCACGCGCAGGGACACGGGTTCGAACCCCAGCACCATGTACACAACGAAGTGTCCAAGCAATGAAGGCCACATGAAAAACTAAGTAAAATTGATTCCCTCTTTCTCTTACTGTCTCTCTTTTAGAAAAAAAAAAAAGAGAGAGAGAGAGAGGTATGCATAAAACAAGTGAAAACAGGTCAGAAGGGCAGACAAACTGCCTTCTCCTTCTCCAAAACCATTTACCTCCTGATTTTTTGAGGTAGTTATCAGTAGTTAACTCACAAACGTGATGGCCCCACGTGGCCCTGTGGCTGGAAGGCCTTCTTTACCAGTGGAGTTTTCTCAGCCAGCCATGTTTCAGTGGTAACTTAAGGTCAGGAAAGTTCAAATGTCCTTCAGGGCTTCCCATAAGGACAAGCCCAGAGTTTGGTTCAAGTTAAAACAAACCCTGGCGGGACCTCCCCTGGCTTCCTGGGTGCTCAGCATCCTGACCCCCACACCACCCTACCCACCACCTTGCAGACTTCCCAGGAGTATCCAACCCCACATGACTTGGACCCTCCGCCGCACCCGGCAATGGATCTCTTGTCCCTTCTGTCACTTTCCAAGCACCTGTGGCTTAAAGTTTCCCTCTGTACCCTCTTCCCTCTGTTCCTTTAGAACCTAGTGTATGGCAACTGATTCAGTGACATGCAAGGAGGAGTGCGTCCTGGGTCCCGTGGGTGGCTCAGCAAAGATGTTTGATAAATGACATTTAAGCCATCATCACCTTCCTTCCACAAGGGAGGGAGGAGGAGCAGGGGCTTCTGTGAATTTAATAAACATCTGTTGGGCAACTGTTGGAAGAATTTGGGGTGTAGGGGACACTACCTCTCAAATTTGGCCCTTTCTTGACTGCTTTTTCTAGAAGGGGTCTCTGAGGCATCTCCTTCATCCAGCCCTGCTTTCAAGGCGTTACAGCACACCACAATCGGAGTCATCTTCTTAACCTGTTGGTACCCATTTGCTCTCCCAACAAGAAGTTTTATTTCCTTACATCCTCATCCCATCGACTTTACAGACTTGCTTTTGCTTTGCTTTTCTTTCTTTTTTTAAGAGAGTCAGAGACAGAAAGAGAGAATCAATTTTATTTATTTTTCCTTCTTGTCTTCGTTTCTTCGACACTTAGTTGTGTATGTGGTGCTGGGGTTGGAACCCTGGTCCTCATGCAGGCCAGGCAAGACCTCCGTCCCCGAGCCACCACTCCAGCCGCCATCATCAATGGTGACTGTCATCTTGGCTTTCGTTGGCTTCTCTCCTGACCACTGGTGACGCTGACCACTTTCTCAAGTTTGCGGGTCCCTTGGTTTCCTTTGCTGCGAATTGCCGCTCCTTCCTTTGTGGAGCTTTTCTGCTTTTATCCCACAGCGTGATTCTCTTCTTTGTCCCTTCTCTTTCTCGAGAGGGGCTCTCACCTTGTGGCATGGGCTTAAACTGGAAGCATACACTGAATGCTTATCAAACGTCCTTAGGGGCAAAGGCCATCCCGGATTTGTATCTCCAGTGCCTGACACGGTGGGTTCCACGACTGGAACTGGCAGATCTGCAAGTCACACTGTCACCCAGTGGTCAAACTTAGCCTTGGGAGCCTCGGCACCAGCTGACCCTCCAGCAGGCTAGAGGAAGCCCACTAAGCTCTCAGCACCCGGTGACTGTGACCGAGTTCCAGGTAAAACACAGGCGTCCAGTTAAATTTGAATCTCAGATAAATAATGCGGGCTTTTCTAGCACAAGTGGGCTGCGTGGATGTTGCCTGGGGTGTCTTTGAACTAAAAAGCAAAGAGCATTTGTTCACAGAAAGCCCAGTTTAGGGCACCGAGCATTTTTATTCGTTCTTGATGGAATCCTCACACATGAAGCCGTCTTGACAAAGTGTTTAACAGGAACCATCCAAGGCTTTAGACCTGACTTCCAGTTTACAGGGAATGCAGGGAGAACCATGAGGTGAGCGGTCATGTGGAACATTCCAAAGACCTGCTGACCAGGTGGAGGGGCACGGTGCTAGATCAGAGAGGAGGACCTAAGGAGCACACGTAGTGCATGACCTGCTGCCGGGTGCAGAGCTTTCCAGAGCACCAGTGGACTGCAGGCCTGGGGAGGGCAGTGGAGTAGGAAATTCATTTTGCAAATGAACTGCTAATGGAATACCAGCAAATGTGCAAAACCATATGAAATCACCTGGGGGGCAACGGCCTGGGGCACATGCCGCTTTTTCTGACTTTTTTTTTTCTTAAAGGGAGAGAGAGAGAAAGAGAGAGAGAGAGAAAGAATCAACTGCTTCTTTTTTTTTATTTAAAGAGAGAGGGACAGTGAGAGAGAGAATCAATTTTATTTAGTTTTTCATGCAGCTTCTGTTGTTCTGATTCTTCATTTTGAGATGCTAGGGTTTGAACCTGCGTCCTCATGCATGCCAGGCAAGCGTGTAAACGCCAAGCCACTGTTCCAGCCCAGCTTTTTTTTTACTTTGTGTCTTTTTGTACTCTTGCTCATGGCTTGATTTGGATCATGAACATATCTTTTTTTTTTTTTAAATTAAAACCCAACTATTTCATTAAAAACAAAAAACCAAACACACCACCAGTAAGGGCGTAAAAGCCTCCCCTCTACCCAAGATTCTGTCTCCTGGCATACGCCAGACACTTGGGGGCTCCGTGTGCTTCCTTCCTCTGGGACTCCCTCTAGACTCTGATGTCCCTGAACACAGAGACCACCCCTGCTCCTCATTTCAGGAAGCCCAGGCCCCAGGCTGAAAGGGAACTGAGCCTTTCCACTCCTAATCGGACACTTTAGTTAGAAAAATATCTGCACACATGGGCCCCAGTGTGGGTGACTGGGTCCCTTCCCAGCAGGGCGGGGGGGCTCTTTCCTGACTGATGCAGCTCCTTGCTGACTCTATGCCCTTTAGGGGGTCTGGACAAAATGAGGACGGACAGAAAGCAGCATCTGTTCCCCCAAACCTCAAAATGATCATCAAAGAGGAACCTAAACCCGAATCAAACCTGCGCTGTGTGCCTCTTTCAGGAGAAAGATGGTCACTGTTGATCGAATGGCAGAGGCTGCTCCCAGGTGCCTGCTCCAGGGTTTCACCTCAGCCTCAGTCACTTCTGTCAAATGGAGACACTAAGGCTCTTGGTGTCACCAGGTCCACATGACGGTAAGTGAAATGTCATAGGTAGGAAGCCGAGCACAGGGCTGGGAGCTGAACACATGACTGTTGTTGGCTACTGCCTCACCGGCCCCGGTAACGAGCAACCTTGTTGAGAAAAAGCTCCCCAAGGACACACTGTGACCAGCGAGGACGACTGGGTTAAGAGAAGAAAGGAAAAATAATAAGTGTCCCCGAGGATGGACAGGTAGGAAGGAGAAATGGTGCGGCTGCTGTGGAAACAGCTCAAGATCCCTCGGAAAGCTAAACATAGATTCTCCGTGCCACCCAGCAATTCCACTCCAAGGTATGGAGCCAAAGGGATTGGAAAAAGACGCTCCAACAAGAACTGGTGTGTGAATACTGGTGGCGGCACTATTCACAATGGCTAAATGGTGGGAACAACGCATGCCCATCAAGAAATGCGTAATGAAAATGTAGTATGTACCCACAATGGAATATTATTCACCCATGAAAAGAAACGCAGCACGGGCGCATGTCAAAAACACCGTGCCAAGCGAAAGAAGCCAGCCACAGAGCAAGTGCCGTACAGTTCCACTCATCTGTAGTGTCCAGAATGGACTAGCCCCTCAGTGGCTGTCATGGAAGTAGACAGAGGATGGATACATAGGGTTGTGAGTGTTCTAAAGGCCGTTGAAACACATTCTTTCGGTGCTTAAGAGAATCTGCAAAATGTGAATTACACGTCAGATTAAAATGATCTCGATAGGATAGCGTTTATGCTGATGTTAAGTAAGTTCTGCCGGGGGTTGGGGATTTAGCTCAGTGGCAGAGCGCTTACCTAGCACACGCAAGGTCCCGACTTCAATCCTCAGCCCTGAAAAGAAAAAAAAGTTCTGCCGAAGAAAAGCAACACCTTCAGAGGAAGGGAAGGAAGGGAAACAGGAGAGAAGGCTCCGGCTTCCCCAGCCCGCACGTGGAGGGCCAGGCGGCATTGATCGCAAGCAGCATGGGGTCCCCAGGGGCCCCACAGTCCCAGTGCCAGGCCCTCCCCTGGCCTTGTGCCCGGAATGTCCACGTTTGGAGTCTGTCTTTCCTGACTCAGCATTCAGGTCGCGGCCACCATCTCTGTCCTTCCTCCTTTCTCTGTGGACTCACACGTTTCCTTCTTTGCTGTCTCTGTCTTCTCTTTATTGTCCAATTAATATCATTTTCCTCTGATTTATTTTTTGTGGTCCTGAAGATTGAACCCAAGGCTGGGCATGCTTGGCAAACGCCCTACTATGGAACTACGGCCCAGCCCTCATGTCTTTTTTTTTTTGTTTTGTATCAGGGATTAAACCCAGGGTGCTTAACCACTGAGCCACATCCCCAGCCCTTTTTATTTTTTATTTTGAGACAGGGTCTCGCTAGGTTGCTCCGGATCCTCCTGCCTCAGCCTCCCGAGGTGCTGGGATTACAGGTGTGCACTTCTGCCCCAGCTCCTAATGGCAGTTTTGGAATCATCGATTCTCTCTCCATTCGTGGGAACTGACACCTTTGCCATTGCCGGAGCCCCTGGAAGAATCTGCCTTTCCTCTTCTAGTGTCATGTTACTTGTTCACCCAAAGTACACAGAGTGTACCTTTCTGACACAGTTGGGACAACAGGTGCAGAGTGCGGTCTTGTGCTCCCCGTGCCACTGCCCCTGGCAGGATTAGGGAGCTCGCTGGAGCCTGGCTGGGACCAGGAGTTTCAAAGGTGGTCTTGCCCAGTGCCAGCCACGTCCCAGAGCTTCTGGGTGGTCATAGGAGACCAGGTCCCCCGGAGAGCAGCTGCCTCCCCCTCCTCCTCCACCTCTTCCACGTGTGCGCCCTGGATCCCTGCAGTGCCAAGCCAGCGTGGCCACTTTGGTCAACAGGAGGCCGAGCCTCACCTTATGGAGGCCAAGCCTCACCTTATGGAGGCAGGTGCCTGCCTGGGGTCTGGGTCTGGGGGAGTTCTTCAAGTGTGCCAGCCCTGGGTTCAGTCGCCTTCCTCCTGCACTGGCTGTCCCCTACCCTCTCGGTGCCTCAGTTTCCACACAACTAAAATGGAAAAGGCATCCTCAATCAACCTCTGGCAATTTGGGGCAGGGAGAAGTGAAAATCAAGTGAAAATCAAGGCACAAGGCCCTGGATGAGTCCTGAGTAGGGCCTGGCGCTTAGTCATGGGGTGTCCGGAGTCTGCAGGCACGTGGGGCATGGGCATCTGGTAAGGCTGGGTGAGCCAGTGCCTTGGGGACCAGGCGTGGAGCCTTCTGTGCTTCCTCTCAGGCTGGCCTCTCTGCCCCAGCCTCCGTTTTGCATTGGAACACGCGCTGAGCAGGAACTGTGCAAAGAGCTGGCCTGGGCATTAGGGACAGAGAAGGGACTAAATACCCAGGAGCATTCATAAAGGAACAGAAAGAGCCAGCAGAGCCCAAGCTGAGACAGTGACCTAGTTGCCCTTTAGCCTCACTCAGAAGGGGTTGGGGCTCACTTTTGGGGAGGGAGGGTGTTAAGGCGAGATTGTTATTGACTGCTGCTGCCCATTGGGAAACAATGTAGCTGGGCCCCTGGACCGGCTGGGCCATCAACACCGTCAACACCGGCATTTACTTACAATGGGATTGTATGGGTCTCAAAACCCACCTTGGAGCTGGCTGCCGGGGCTGTTGAGCTTTTGTTTGTTTTAATGCCCTGTGTGTTGTGTTTCCCAAAACATGTAAATATGATCCTTTCTTAACACCAAAGAGGTAACAGATCTGAAGTCTGCCGGTCTGGCAGCTCTCTGTGTCCGCCTTTGTCCTGCCAGCTCCCCACCCACCCCCTTTTTCTCTCCTTTGTGTTCTGGGGATGGAACCACCTGCTCCTTGGGAGCCCCTAGAAGCATTCCACTGTGTGCTGGGACCACTGTGTGCTGGGACCACCATGTGCTGGGACCACTGTGTGCTGGGACCACCGTGTGCTGGGACCACTGTGTGCTGGGACCGCTGTGTCAGTAACCTCTCCCCCTTAATGGGCCTTTGGGCTGTTCCAGTTTTTCCTGCTCTTTCACAGAGAGATAAAGGCAGCATCCCCCTGAGCGAGCACACCTGTCTGAGCCACCAGACTGCTCACCAAGATGAGGATCCGGAATCGCCAACCGCTGAGTCATGGGGTCTGAGCAGATTTCAAATCTAGTGAAAACTCGCAGTAAAGGTTACAGGCTTATTACCAGGACACCTATAGCCTTAATCTAAATACATATGTACCTGGACACAGTGGCTCACGCCGGTGAGCCCAGTGGCTCTGGAGGCTGAGGCAGGAAGATTGCAAGTTCAAAGCCAGCATCAGCAGCTGAGCAAGGCCCTGAGCAACTTAGCAAGACCCTGCCTCAAAATAAAATATAAAATGGACTGGGGATGTGGCTCAGTGGTTAAGCACTCTGAGTTTAATCCTGGTACATAAATAAATAAATATACATCTATATATTTGTATATATTTACCCCTCTTTGGGAGACCCTTGGAGGGAAGATCAAAGTACAGTGTTCCTTAACATAATAACTGTTAAGAAGAGGCAATATGGGGACTGGAGCGGTAGCTCGGCAGTTACCGTGCTTGCCCAGCATGCGTGAGTACACGGGTTCAAACCCCAGCATCACATACCCAACTAAGTGTCAGAGCAACGAAAGCCAGGTGAAAAGCTAAATAAAGATTGATTCTCTCTGCCTCTGCCTCTCTTTCTCTCTCGCTATCCCTCTCTCTTAAAAAAAAAAGAGGCAATATTTAATCAACCCAAGAAAAGCTATCTGATTGGATGGTGGTAACTGTGAGGGCCCATAGTGTGGTAATCGCAGGGTCCCCCATAAAGCAAGCCGGAGAGCACCCAGTGCCCCAGCAGCTTCCCCACTTCAGCTCTGAGGGACCTGGGTGACTGCACACCTAGGCGGTTGTGAGCGGAGCTAAGGAAACAGCGGTGCTGATCTTCTCCCTTCACATTTGTACAGTAGTGAGGCTGCCGGGTCCTGGTTCTAGTTCTCACTTTCTGAGGAGCCGCTCTACTGTTTTCCAAAGCGGCTGAAATGATTCGCACTCCCATCACCCCTGTGAAAACTCCCCCTTCTCCGCCATGCAACTTCAGCTTGGAGAACTCTGCCCACTCCGCTCCGCAGTGCAGCTTTGAGCAAATCAGCTAACCTCTCTGATCTGCCTGTCTTCACCCAGAGTAAAACTAATAACCAGAGCCTCTCTTCACGGTAACTGCCCACTTGTCATCTACAGAAGGACTCTTCAGAAACTAGGAACAGTGATGCGTCTGGAACCGGCATGCCCGGGGCCACTTGGGGCAAACAGGAAGCACAGCCCCTGCTCAGGCGTTCACAGTTGATCTGACCAGAAGAAAACACGCTTCTTTCTCAGACCAGCAGCATCCTGGCTTCACAGATGAAGAAACGGAGCCTCAGCCGGAGAACTCACCTGCCGTGTTCACCTGGCTCACAGGTGACGGAGCCAAAATGCTTTATCTCTCTTTTTTTTAAGAGAGAGGGACAGTAAGAGAGACAGAGAGAGAATCAAATTATATTTAGTTTTTAATGTGGCTTTCGTTGCTCCAACACTTCATTGTGTCCGTGGCGCTGGGGTTTGAACCCACTCCTCCTGCATGCCAAGCAAGCACTGAAACAGCTGAGCCACCGCTCCAGCCCTTACCCAGGACTTTTTTTTTTTAAAGAGAGAAGGATAGTGAGAAAGAGAGAGAGAGGATCAATCTTTATTGAGTTTTTCACATGGCTTTTGTTGCTCCGACATTTAGTTGTGTACGTGGGTGCTGGGGTTTGAACCTGCGTACTTGCTCATGCTGGGCAAGCGCCATAACTGCTGAGCCACCGCTCCAGCCCTTACCCAGAACTTTTTGATGCCAAAATCCAAGAGTAGAATTATTATACTGTACAGAGATTATGTTGAGGTTGACACAATGTATTGAAGTTGCCTGGACTGTAGGAAGTGCTCCCCAAAGTGGAATTATTATTGTTGAGCGTGAGAACTAAACCTCACGTAATTCCTGTGTTAAGCAATGCTGGGGGGGGCGGCTGGAGCAGTAGCTCAGTGATTGGAGCGTGAGGACCCGGGTTCAAACCCCAGCACCACATGCACAACTAAGCGTTGGAGAAACAAAGGGCAGATGAAAAAGTAAATAAAACTCTTTCTCTCTCTCTCTTAAAAAAAAAAAAAAGCAATGTTGGGATCAGCAAAAGCCACTTGGCTGCTTGCTCCAAGAAATAGGTGCCCTGGAAGATAAGATTCTGGGTCAGCTCTCAATTTCCAAGCCCCACCCTCTTGGACCCACCTTCTGAGCTCAGAGGTCAGCTCAGAAATAGCCCATCCCAACCAGTTTCCCGCCAGGAAGGCCCACTCCTAAGCCACCCAGCCAGGGCCCTGCAGCCCTATAAATACCATTCCCTAATTTCTCCGGTTGGAATCTCTGTTACAAGGCTCTCTCCCCGCTGCAGGAGGTATAATAAACCCAGCTTTGCCTGATTAACAGGTTTTTCTGGTGGAATTAAGCCAATGGAAGTAAGGCCTAGTTTTGAAGACATTCAAAATGCTCTTTATTATTATTCTGTGAAACAGAAAGGGCACAACAGCAGCCACCAAAAGATGTCCTCGTCTGGCCTCTGCATTGGTAGCTGCGTTGACCATGCATGACAACGGGGACTCTACAGGTGCCACTGAGTTGCTGGAGAGGGGGGGATTATTCTGGCGGACCTGATGTCATC
>PVKS010040249.1:0-16749 GCA_004027875.1 Aplodontia rufa | reverse complement strand
GTGGTTATTGCTTTTGGGGACATAGATTTTTCTTAAGGGAGCATAGAACTCTGGAAAACAAAACTGATAGCTGCCTTGGTCAGTTTCACCCTTCCACTGACCCCCACATCTGAAACTCAGTAGCAAGGTTGTCTCCTGAATCCCACAGACAGTGGAGGGCAGAGGAAAAGGACAGAATTTCTTTCCTTCCAACTAGGGAGCCGTCCCAAATGGGTAGCCACTGAGTCTGCTGGCTGGGGGTTCATATGGTGTTGCTGAAGGCGACTCTTAAAGCTATCATTGGCTGGTGACTTGCAGAGGGGAGTTTCTTCATCCAATCAGAGTGAGACGCTTGGCAGTCGTGCACCGCCCACCAGGATGCAGGTCCTGTGCTGTTCCCTCTGCACACGCGCTTGACCCTGTGCCATCTGGCCCTGAGGTTCTTAGTTCTGCACCGTTGCCATTGGGTCCCACCCTGTCTGCCTATCACATTTCCAGCTACTGCTCTCATCTCTTTTTTTTTTTAATTTATTTTACTCTTTCTTTCAATAAATTATATTTTGCATTCTTTTTTTAAAAATTGCCTCCAATACCCATAAACATAAACAGCATGCGTTTAATGGAGTGATGTAATGTTCAGTACATGTATACACTGTAATATTTTAATCAGATTAAACATGTTTATCTCCTCAAAACTTCGTTTCTTTGTGGTGATGTAGCAGCAAGAAGAAGACCTCACCCAAAAAGGGACGAGAATTCTGTCTAAAGAGGAAAAAAAAGTTTCTTAATTTCTCTCAGCAGCAAGCTGGGTTTGTTGTTGTTTTTTTTTTATTGTTTTTGTTTTCAATTTTACCTTCTAGTCAGCTGCACTTCTGTAAATGCTAGAGATTTAAAGATTATACTTAGTTCATGGGAAAAAAATGTATAGGGCAGTTTTTTTCCCCACTCCAAAAATTAATTCTCTTTACAGATGACCAATTACAAAACTTCGTAACTTTTCATGTTAGCCAATCAATATGTAATGAAAGCTTTGTAACCACCCAGGGAGAATGCCAGGGTCCAGAGATTTTTCAGCAGGAGCTGCCTGACTGGGCTACGTAGCATAATAAGCCTGCTTCCTGAAAATTCCCACCAACGGTGAAACATTTCAAACTCCCAACTTCTCTAGCCTTTGATGTGTACACTGCATAACTGTCACCTATAGTCTCCATACTGTGCGATAATATTGATAATTATCTCCATAATATCCCAGAGCTGCTTCCTCCAATCTAACTGTAACTTTATACCCATGGATCAACCGTTCTTCATCCACCTCCCACCCCTGACTATCCTTAGCCCTTGGTAACCACCATTCTGGTGTCACCTTCTATGAGATCAACATTTAGATTCCATATATGATAGAGCTCACACATTATTTTTCTTACTGTGCCTCTGTTTACTTAGCATAATAATGTCTGGTGTGTGCATGTGTATGTAATGATGGAGATGAAACCCAGGGCCCCTTGCATGCTTGACAAGTGCCATATCTCCAAGCTGCATCCATTCCTATCCTTGATTTCTTTTTAATGGGTGAATAGTATTCCACTCTGTATATGTGCCACATTTTTTTATCCATCCATTAATTGGTGGACACTCAGTTTATTTCTATGGCTTGACAATTGCGTATAGTGCTTTGATGAATGTGGGAGTGTGTAAGTCTCTTTGACATTCTGATTTCATTTCCTTTGCATATAGACCCAGCAGTAGGATTACTGGACCATAAGACAGTTCTATTTTTTTATCCTTTTTTTTTTGGAGGAACTTCTGTACTATTTCTCATAATGAGTATATATATATATTTACATTTCTACCAAAAGTGTTCAAGTTTTCCTTTTCCCCATATTCTTGTCAGTACTTCTTATCTTTAGTCTTTTTGACATTAGTCATTCTTATCAGGTAAGGTGATAACTTGGTAAGGGTTTTTTTGTTTTGTTTTTTGGTACTGGGAATTAAACTCAGAGGGGCATTAGCACTGAGCTACATCCAAGCCCTTTTTCTTTTTCTTCAAAGAGGCATACAGTGAGAGAAAAAGAATCAACCCCATTTAGTTTTTATCTGACACTTCATTGTGTACGTGGTGCTGGGGCTTGAACCCATGTCCTCACGCATGCCAGGCAAGTACTGTAACCACTCAGCCACTGCTTCAGCCCCCACTTCAGCCCCCGTCCCAGCCTTTTTATTTTATATTTTGAGACTGGATCTTGCTAAGTTGTGGAGGGTGGGCTTGAACTCTCAGTGCTCCTACCTCAGCCTCTCAAGTTGCTGGAATTGCAGACACGAGCTACTGTGCCCAGCTCCCTGATGGCTAGTGGTGTTGATCAGTTTTTCATGTATTTCTTGTCCATTTGTAGGTCACGATTTGACAAATGTCTATTTAGGTCCATGGCCCCTTTTTTAATTGGGATATTTGTGTTTTCCTATGGAGGGTTAGAGTTCCCTATGTAATTCAGATATTACCCTCCTGTCAGACCTGAATGTTACAAAGACGTCTTTCTCGTCTGTAGGTTGTCTCTTCACTGAGTTGTGTCACATGTTGGGCAAACTTTTTAGTTTTCCACATTCCCATTTGTCTCTTTTAATTTCATTTCCTGTCCTTTGGGGATTTTGTCCAAGAAAAGGATTTCCTGCTCCAGCATCCTGAAACATTTCCCCTGTGTTTCCTGCTAGTAGCATCCGTGATTGAGGTCTTATGTTTAATTCTTTACTACATTTTGAGTTGTTCTTTGTAACTGCTGAGAAATGGGGGCTCTTCTGCATATGGGTCTCAATTTTCCTAGTACTGTCTGTTGAAGAAGAAGGGAACTTGACCTTTACGATGATTCTGAATGTGTTCAATTTCACCAGTTTTAGAGACATGAACACGATGTTTCTCTCTTGAGCCTTCCTACTGACTTGGGAGCATTGTCTACTGTCAGAAATCGTGATGTGTCTTCTCATGACATTTTGCCTTACTGTGAGTGTGATGCTGACTCCAGTATTCTAGACCTGTTTTTTTGCCTTTCTTACCACCATTGGTGAGGTCTTGGCTGTAATGTATTTGGACACTGTTTTCCGTAGATGGAGATGTTTCTCCTCTTCTGATGGATCACATTCTGATAAACCATGTCAAGGTCAAAGCATAAATGACAAATGCCTTTAATACACTGAGTAAACTTCAAGGCCTGCCTTAAAATATATTCACTGACATTAGCCTACTGTTGAGCAAAATCATCTGACACAGTGCCTCTCTTACAAGAAAGTGTCAGGCATCTCATGGAATTCATTGACTACTGGGGAGGATCAGTTTTTACCTACATAGCCACAGGCACCGTGGCTCACAGCTGCTGCCCAGTGCCATCTGAGTGCTGTGCTGCATGTTGCTGTGCAGGCCGGAGAACAAAATGTGGAGATCAGAAACCTCTCCTGAGCACATTGTGTTCTTCACCACCTTAACACGGAACACTCTCAATGTCCATCCCTATTTTTTTTAATCAATTTTATTCAGTTTTTCATGTGGCTTTCATTGCTCTGAGACTTTGTTGTGTGCATGGTGCTGGGGTTTGAATTCGGGTCCTTGCGCTTGCTGGGCAAGTGCCATAACTGCTGAGCCACCACTCCAGCCCCCCTCCCTATCTTAATGAAAGTATATAAATTCACTTACTCCTTGACACACCGTATACTACTTCTCTTATTTATTTAGCAGTACTGAGAATTGAACCCTGGAGTTGGGGGTTTGGTTTACCACTGAGCTACATCCCCAGCCCTTTTTATTTTTCATTTTGTGACAAGGCCTTACTGAGTTACTCAGGCTGGCCTCAAGTGTGTGATCCTCCTTCCTCAGCCTCTGGAGTCGCTAAGATTACAGTATGCACCCCTGCACCTGGCCCAAAATTTCTCTTATTTTTTTTTAAAGAAATGAACATTTTTTTTCTAGTCAAAGATACATGTAGGTAGAAGTTAAGCAAGTAAGTTTCTTCTCTGTAGAATACAAAAATATTACTGAGTACATACTATAAAAGCACACAGAACGGAAAAAAATCAAACTAAATGTGTTTAACCTCTTTAACTTTCAAAATTTTGGGTGTTGTGTTAGTCACCTTTTCATCGCTGTAACTAAAATACCCAAAAGGAACAACTTGGAGAAGGAAAAATTTATTTGGGGCTCATGGTTTCAGAAGTCCCACCCATAGTCGGCGAGCTTCATCACGCTGGGTTCGAGCCCACGGCTTCTCTTTATATTTCCCTTATGTGTCTAAAGAAAGCAATATTTTCATATGAACTGTCAGTGTCCTAACCTGGGAAGGGTCAGAGAGAGCACCACTATTGCAAGAAACTTCCATTTAACAGAAACAAAAGTTGTTAAGGAAAGTAAACAATGGCATGTAACCTGGTACAAGACCTGGGGCTTGTAACTGTCTCCTCAATGGGAAGCCACTGTGTGAGTGAGTGAGAACGTCATCTCTGATCAGTTGTTCCAAATATGGTGCCTCCTCCAGCTGGGCACCATGTACTCCCAGCTACTCAGGAGGCTGGGGCAGGAGGATCACAGGTTCAAGGCCAGCCTCAACACCTTGGGTAGGCCTTGTCTCAAAATCAAAAAATAGGTGGCTCGGTGGTTACAGCACTTGCCCGGCATGCAGAAGTACACAGGTTTGAACCCCAGCACCATGTACAGTACTAAGTGTCAGAGCAATGAAAGCCATGTGGAAAACTCAATAAAAATTGCTTCTCCCTCTCTCTCCTCTCTCTCTTCTCTCTCTCTCTCTCTCTGTCCTTCTCTCTTTAAAAAAAAAAAAACTAAAGTTGATTCTTTCTCTCTCTCCCCCCCTCTCTCTCACTGACCTTCTCTCTTAAAAAAAAAAAATCAAAAAATAAAAATGGCTTGGAATGTAGCTCAGTGGTAAAGCACCCTGGGATCAATCCCCAGGAGTGCAAAAAAAGAAGAAAAAACTGAACAAAAGCTTCCCCGACCCCATACCAGCAGCTGATCTTCTGTGTCTGTGGACAGTGATACCACTGAGGACTGTCCTGCCGTTGCAGAGCTGTCATGAGTCTATAAAGAGAAAGCACAGCCAGGAGCAGGGGTCACACCTGGCATCCCAACAGTTTGGGAAGCTGAGCCAGGAGGATCACAAGTTTGAGACTGGCCTCGGAAACTTAGACCCTATCTCAAAATTAAAAAATTTAAAAAGGGCTGACTGGTGTGGCTCAGTGGTAGAGCACCCCTGGGGTCAACCAAAGGACTGCGAGAGCAAAGTACAGCTGGGCGTCACTGTGGCAGTGTCTGAAGGTGTGCCCAGACTGTCCTGTCTGTTTGGTATGTGACTCTGGGACCTGACACTTCACATGTGGCCTTTCACTGGGCTGCTGAATACAGTGAATGATCCAAGCCACACTCCCTTCAGCCATGGTGTTCCTCGAAGCGGAGGGAGGGTCACATGCTTGCACATGTCCCCAGCCCGTCGTGGGTGTGTGCTGAGGACAGTGACATCTGAGCAAGTCCCTGTGATCCCCCCATGGAAACACCGCGGGAAGGATGACTCTTGCTTATCCAAGCGCAGACACAGCTTATCACTGGAGCTCGGCTCTGTTTAGTGCGGTGTATTTGATGCAATACAGGAAAGATGTACTCTTGGGTTATAAGCGAAGCTGGAAGCACTGTGCTTCCACGATCCACAAAGCACAGAGTCTATTGTGCTGTCCCCAGTGATCACTTCTGCATCCTCAGACCTCCAGCCTGGTCAGGGTGGGTGCGGTAGCTCCCCGGCAGGTAGAGTGGGGGCGAACCTGCTCAGCATTTGAATCTGCTTTAGTCAGTGCCGTGGCTCTGAATTGTGTCTCCCGCTGGGCGGGATGTGATTTCACAGCTGTTAGGATCTCATTTGATCTCCCATCCGCTTCATCTTACAGAGAAGGGAGGTGACACGTGGGAGCACAGGGCTTTGCCCGTCTGCATTCACAGGAACGGACTCTCTCCCTGTGCTGGCCCAGCGGGTCGCCACGTGTCCTCGGCACTCTCACAAGCATCAACTCAGACGCACACCACAAGTTAGTTTTTATGCAGTTATTCATAAGCAGTCTGTCAGCTTTACATCACACTCTCCGTCAACAGCAATGAACATTTGGTATAAATATAGAAGAAAAATACCGCTTTAAAGAAAGAAAGTACCTCAGAGTTTTACATATCATGAATTTTTTATTTTATATTTTTTGTTTATTTATTCTTTAAGAGAGAGGGATAGTGGGAGAGAGAAAGAGAGTCTATTTTATTTGGTTTTTTCACGTGGCCTTCGTTGCTTCTTAGCACTATTTTTTGAGAATGTAGTTACTTTCCTAAAATGCATTCATATTGACATTCGATAGGTATGCTTTGCCATCTGAGAAGTATTGCTGACTAACTGAGAACAATTTGATTCCTAACACAGTACAAAGCAGTGGTCAAACAATGTAAACAGAAGCCCTTTAGGATCCTCCACAGTCATCGAGGGTGCAGGGAACTGGAGAGTAAAATTTTAGGAGCTTGTTTTTAAGCCTGGGTGCAGAAGCTCACCCCATAGAAAAACCACCGGGTGCGAGTCAAGTGTTGGGGGGAATGAGAGGCGTATTAAAGATCCCACCAACCTGGAAAGGAGGGTGACCAATGCCTCCAGTTTCCCTTTCAAGGTCTTCTGGGAGGTGGAGATCAGTTGAGGGTCTACGGGCAGAGATCAGCACTGTACCGGGACCGGAATCAGGCAGTCTGGTATTGTTTTATTTATCCTCGTGATTACCGTGACCTAAAAACGCAATGAGAACAACTAGAGGAGGATAAGTTTGTTTTTGCTCATGATTTCCAAGGTTCAGTCCGTGCTCAACTGACTCCATAGCTCTCGGTCTGGGGCTTAGGCCAGCAGAACATCATGATGGAAGGGCATGGCACAGGGAAGCAGCTTGGGACACAGCAACAGGAAACAGAGAGAGCGCCACTGACAGCTTATAAACCCCAAAGTCATGTCCCCAATGACCGAATTCCTCCAGCCACATCCTATACTATACTACACCACATCCCATAGCATAACTACACTGCACTAATAAAAACATTAAAGAATAAATAAAGTCCCAGGGATATGGTTCAGTGGTAAAGTACCTGAGTTCAATCCCCAGTACCACAGGAAATAAAAATATGTGGGAATATAGCTCAGTGATAGAGCACCTCTGGTTTCAGTCTCCAGTATTGTTTTTAAAGAGAGAATGAACTATCAACCTTATTTTTTCATCTGGTCTTTGTTGCTCCGACACTTGGTTTATGTGTGGTGCTGGGGTTTGAACCTGGGTCCTTGCACATGCCAAGCAAGCACTCAACCGCTGAACAATCGCTCCAGCTCCTCAGTGTAGTTCTGATTTGCATTTAGTTCATGGCTGAAGATATAGAATACTTTTTCATACAATTCTTGGTCACTATTCCTTTTTTTGAGAAGTCTATTTAGCTCCTTTGCCCATGTATTGAATGGGTTCCTTTTTTTTTTAAGAGAGAAGGACAGTGAGAGAGAGAGAGAGAGACAGAGACAGAGACAGAGACAGAGAGAATCAATTTTTATTGAATTTTCACATGGCTTTTGTTGCTCTGACACTTAGTTATGTACGTGGTGCTGGGGTTTGAACCCGTGTACTTGCGCATGGCAGGCGAGTGACATAACCACTGAGCCCCCGCTCCAGCCCTTGGCTTGCTCTTTCGAGGTTGTTCTTTTAGTTCTTTATCTATTCTGTGTGTTAATCATATCTTTCTCCTGCTGGCAGTCTCTTTCCACTGTTAATTGTTTCCTTTGCTGTGCAGTCTTTTTAATTTGATGCCATCCCATTTTTGCTTCATGGTGTTATTTTCCAGGCTATGGTCGTCCTATTCAGGGCTGTGCCCATATGTTGGAATTTCCCCCATATGTTTCTTTCTAGAATTGCAATTTTCCACTCCTGTGTCTAGTCCTTTGATCCATTTTCAGCTGACTTTTCTGCAAGTTGAGACATAGGAGTCTAATTTCATTCTTCTACACACGGATATCCAGTTTGCCCGGCACTGTTGGTTAGAGGCTGGCCTTTCTCTGGTGTATATTGTTAGTACCTCTGTCAAAATGAAAATGACTATATCTGTGGGGTTTTCTTTGTGTCTTCTACTCTATTCCATTGGTCTGTGTGCCTGTTTTTTATTTGTTGGGTTGGGGGGTATTTTTGCAGGTAGCACACTGTTTTCTTTACTAAAACCCTGTAGTATAATTTGAAATTCAGCATAGCGATGCTACCAGCATTGCTCTTATTGCTCAAGAGTGGTTTGTTTATTCTGGTTCTTCTGCTCTTCCATATGAATTTTAGGATTTTTTCCTAGTTTCCTGAAGCATGCCCTTGGTACATTGGTGGGAATTTTACTGTGTTTATAGATTGCTTTTGGTAACGGCCATTTCAGCAATGTTAATTTTGCCTATCCATGGACATGAAAGAGATTTCCATCTTCTAGTGTCTTCTCTGTGTTTTTTCAGCATTTTGTAGTTTTCTTATAGAGATCTTTCACCCCTTTGGTTAGATTTATTCCTAGGGTTTGTTGTTTTGTTTTTGAGGCTATTGTGAATTAATTATTTTCCTGATTTCTTTCTTGGCAGTTTCACTATAGTTGTATAGAAAAGCCATTGGGTTTTTTTTTTCATAGAAAATTAATGACTTATTTTTTATTTTTTGTTATAAGTTCAACGTAGACTTCCATATTGGAGGGAATTGTTGTTGCATATTCATGCATACATGGCTATTGATAGTGAGATAGTAAGTTGAGGTCAGTCCTAGACCAGGATCTACCTGCCTTCATCCCTTCCCTGAACTCCTGTCTCCTCTGTAATTCTACCATGCTATAGTTTGAAATGAACATATACATGTATAATAATTGTTGACATTTCTGAGACCTCTGTTTGTGTATAGCTAGGCTTCTAAGGGGAGTTGAGTATTCCCTGTTGTATTGATAACTCCTCTTATCCCTCCCTTCCAGCCCTGCCTCCCTCCCCCTACCTTCTTAGGTATGGTTCACCCAGCTTATGTGGAGTTTCTACTATGGTGAGTTTATTACTTAAATTCAGCTAACTATCACCCTGTTGTAGGTTTTACACTAGCTTCCACGTATAAGAGAAAACATTTGGCTCTTAAGTTTCTGAGTTTGGGATATTTCATTTAGCATTATTTTTTCCATTTCCATCCATTTGGCTACAAAGGGTGTGATATTGTTCTCTCTGATAGCAGAGTAGAACTCCGTTGTGTATATATACCACAATTTATGATCCATTCATCCAGCGAGGGCATCTAGATTGGGTCCATAGTTTTGCTATTATAAACTGAGCTGCTATAAACACTGATATAACTGTGTCTCTATAGTATGCAGATTCTAGCTCTTTTAGGAAAATGCCCAGGAGTGCGACAGCTGGGTTGTAAGATGGTTCCTACCCTAGTTTCTTGAGGAGTCTCCACGCTGCTTTTCAGAGTGGCTGTACCAGTTTGCAGTCCCACCAGCAGCGTGTTAGTGTTCCTTTCTCCCCACAACCCCTCCAGCATCTGTTATTGTTCATATTCTTCATTTTTGCCAATCCAAGTTATTGATTTTTGGACATTGATTTTGTATCCCAGTACTCTGAGGAATTTGCATATTGGATCCAGAAGTCCTCTGGTGGAGCCTTTAAGGTCTTTTGAAGTATAGGATCATATCATCATCAAACAGGGACAATTTAACCTCTTCCTATACTATTTGTATCTTTTATTTCTTTCTCTTATCTAACTGTTGTGGTTATTATTTCAAATACTATATTGAATAAGCATTGTGCAGAGCTGGAGCAGTGGCTCAGTAGTGGCTCAGTGGTTGCAGCATTTGCCTGGTATGCCCAAGGACCTGAGTTCAAGCCTCAGCACCACATACACAACTAAGTATTGGAGAAACAAAAGCCAGAAGAAAACATAAATAAAATTGATTCTCTTTCTCTCCTCTCACTGTCTCCCTCTTTCTTTAAAAAAAAATGTGAAATTGGACATGCTTTTCTTGTTCCCTTTTTTTTTCAGAGAGAGAGAGAGAGAGAGAGAATTAATTTTATTTAGTTTCTCATGTGGCTTTCATTGCTCTGACACTTCATTGTGTACATGGGGCTGGGGTTCAAACCCACGTCCTCATGCATGCCAGACAAGCATTGTAACCACTGAGCAACCACTCCAGCCCTTTGTTCCTGGTTTTAAAGGAAATGTTTTCAGTTTTTCCCCATTCAGTCTTATGTTGTCTTTGGATTTGTTGTATGTAGCCTTTATTATGTTGAGGAATGTTCCTTCTATCCAGGTTTTTTTTTTTTTTAGGATTTTTACTGCAAAAAAGTGTTGAATTTTCCAGAGGGTTTTTCTGCATCTATTCAGATGATCTCTATATTTTCTTCTTGGGTTCTATTTGTGGTGTATTATGTTTAGTGATTTGTGAATGTTGAACCACCCTGGCATCCTCAGCATGAAACCAACTTGATCATGAGGTCTGATCTTTTGCAATAATTTTTTTTTAGGATTTTTGCTTCTATGTTCATCAAAGATATTGGTCTGAATTTTATTTTCCTGATATGTGTTTATCAGGTTTTGTTACCAGGATGACTATGGTTTCATAGAATGAGTTTTGGAGTGTTTCCTTCCTTTCTATTTCACTGAATGGTTTGAGAAGCATTGGTGTTAATTCTTCTTTAAGATGTGATAAAAGTTCACTGTGGATCCACATTATTCTGGACTCTTCTTTGTTATATTTTGTTGTTTTTCTGCTTTAATACCATTGCTTGATGTTGTCTGTTTAGGTTTTCTATATCTGTTATCCATTAAGTTCAGTTTTGGTAGGTTGTATGTTTCTAGAAATTTATCCATTTCTTCTAGATTTTCCAATTTAATGGAATATACTTTTACAAATAGTCCATAATGACCCTCTAGATCTAAATGTTATCTGCTATAATATCCACTTTTTCATCTAAAATGATCTTCTCTTTCTTTTAGTTAGTTTGGTTGTTTAGGAATTTGTTTATCATTGCAAATTAATAACTCATTTTCATTGATGTTTTTATTGTTTGTTTATTTTCTACTTCACACATTTCAAAACTGATCTTTATTATTTCCCTGGTTTGGGGATTGGCTTGTTCTTGTTCTTCTAAGATACTGCGATGCATCTTTTGGTTAAGTATTTAAGATGTTTTTGATTCTTTATGTAGGCACTCATAGCTATAAACTTTTCTCTTTGCTAAATCACATAGATTTTTATATACTATATTTCTAATCTCTTTTGACTTTAAGAATTTTTAAATTTTTCCCATGATTTATTTGATAATCTACTGAAAATTCAAAAGTGTGTTATTCACCTATATGAGTTTTTATACTTTCTGTAATATTTCTTGCAGTGTATTTCTCATTTCATTCTATTTGATCCAATAAAATGCATGGGATTACTTTAACCATTTGCATTTGGCAAGACTTGCTTTGTGGGGCCAGGTGCAATGGCACATACTGTGATCCCAGTGGGTCAGGTGGGTGAGGTAGGAGGATCACAAGTTCAAAGCCAGCCTCATCAAGTTAGGAAAATCCTAAGCAACTGAGCATGACCCTGTCTGAAAATTTAGTAAAGAAATATGGGCAGGTTTGTAGCTCAGTGGTAAAGCACCTCTGGGGTTCAATTGCCAGGACAAAAAAAGGAGTTGCTTTGTGGCCTAAAATGTGATCTATTATGGAGAAAAATCCATGAGCAGCTGAGAAAACTGTATTCGGCTGTTGTTGGATGAAATGTTGTGTAGGTGTCTGTTAAGACCAGTTGACCTCTAGTATGATTTAACTCTAGTAATTGTTAATTTTTTTTTCTGGGTAAGTTTTTGGTTATTGAGAGAGACATATTGAAATCATCCACAATTATTGTGTTGGGGATATCTGAGCATTTACGTCAAGGGGCGTCTGTTTTATGAAATTAGGTGCACTGACATTTGGGGCACAAATATTTACATACTAATATGTAATAATCTTCTTTGTTTTGTATAACTAATTTTGACTTGAAATCTGTTTTGTTGGATGTGAGAGTAGCTACTCCTGCTTCATTTGGTAATCCGTTTGCATGGAATATCCCTTTTCATCCTTTCACCTTCAGTCTATCAGCATCTTTGCCAATACGGCATGTTTCTTTCAACTCAGCATGGTTATATTAGGAATTCAAATTCTAAGGCATGAACTTTGGGGAAATATGCATACTCACAAAGGGTTACTGATTTGAGATGTCTGACCAGAGCCTAGAGAGCATCCACAGCAGGAAGAGCTCTCTGCCCGTCCATGAGTCTTTCTGACCCGAGCTCTGAATCTTCAGTTCCACCTGGGCTTGTTGGCCTTATTTTCTGATAATTTGTCAAAGAAGAAACCAATGACAGAAAAAGCGTTACATGTTCAACTTCACAAAGCTATGTCCAAACTCAGGCTGTTATACGTACGTAATGCTTTAGACTTCTAATGTCCCTCTTTAAAAGCTCATGTTTTGTTAGCATGGTCCCAAATACTGCACAGTTCAAGGACTTTTAGGTAACAATTATATCATGAGGGCTGTAACCTCATCAGTGGATTAATCCATTTGATGAATTAATAATTTGAATGAACTACTGGGTGGCAGGTGGGACATGGCTGGAGTAAATGGTCACAGGAGGCATGCCCTTAGTCTTTTTTTTTTTTTTAAGAGAGAAAAGGACAGTGAGAGAGAAAGAGAGAATCGATTTTATTTAGTTTTTCACATGGCTTTCATTGGTCTGATACTTTGTTGAGTACATGGTGCCGGGGTTTGAACCTGCATCCTCACGCATGCCAGGCAAGTGCTGTAACCACTGAGACACCGCTCCAGCCCCATGCCCTTAGTCTTTATCTTGTTCCTGACTCCTCTCTCCTTCTTCACCACCCTCTCTCAAACTCAATCTCAGTTGTTTTTTTTTTTTTTTAGAAAGAGGGTACAGTAAGAGAGAGAGAGAGAGAATCAATTTTTGAGTTTTTCACATGGCTTTGGTTGCTTTTGGTTGTGTATGTGATGTGGTGCTGGGGTTTGAACTCGTGTACTTGCGCATGCCAGGCAAGCACCTTAACTGCTGAGCCTCCACTCCAGCCCCCCCCTTTTTTTTTTAAAGAGAGAGAAAGACAGTGAGAGAGAAAGAGAGAATCAACCTAGCCACCACTCCAAGCCCTCAATCTTAATCCAAATCTCTGCTTCCTGGATGCCATGAGCGGACCAGCTTTCCTCCACCACACCTTTCTTCCTGAGTTGTCTTTTTTCCCTTGTTTTATCATTATCTTTATTTATATTAGTTTATTTTCCACCACGATGTTCTGCTTCACCTCAGCCCCAGGCAGTGGAGTTGGCCAAACATGCACTGAGCTTCTAAAACTGTAAACCCAAAATAGACTTTTCCTCCTTTAAGTTGTTCTTGTGGGGAATTTTGAATGCAGTGATGAAAAGCTGACTAACAGGGAGAGTCAAGAACACTGCAGGAGTAGAGGGGTGGCTCAGCAGTTACAGCGCTTGCCTGGCATGTGTGAGACCCAGGTTCAAACCCCAGCACCACATACATGACTAAGTGTCAGAGACACAAAGGCTGGATGGAAAAATAAAAATAAAGTTGATTCTCTCTGTCTCTCACTTTCAGTCTCTCCCTTCCCCCTCTTCTTAAAAAAAAGGCAAAAGTTTAACCATTTGGCTGCTCTGAGATTGGAGCTAATGTTAGCATTCTCTTTGGTTAAGTGACCAAGGCAAGGTCAGGTCTGTCGTACTCAAGCCACGGAAGAAACCTTTCTTCAAATCTAATGTTACCTGTACTTATTACCAAAATGGGAACATGGGGCAACCAGGAAGAGCAGCATTCTGATGATTAAATCAGGATGCGCAGGGTCACTAGACTTATTTCAGGTAGGAAGGACACCAGGCCTGTGAGGAGCAGCACAGTGTTCCCCAGGCCCATCTTTGTTCCCTCCCTGTGCCTGAGGCCTGGGCCCTTACCCTCTGGGTACAAGAAGAATCAATAAAGGGTAATTTCATGGAGCCCACCATTCTTTTGTTGATATACAGCTGACTCAAGGAATCATACTATCAATGAGCACATATGGGCTAAGTTTGCTTTCTCCAAAATCCAGATCCAGCGTGGTATGTATGTAATGAACATGGGGGGAAAGTGATATGGCCCTCTCATTTGAAATAGAATCTTGCCTCCTCCTGCAAGAGTCCCTAGTGTTTTACCTGGTTTTCTTCTGGCCTCTGACAGATCATTCAGTGGTGGTCTTCAGTCCCCTTCACAGTGTATCCTCCTTCTGTGTTTATAGGTTTCCCTGTCGCTGTGCTCAGCTACCTCTAAGTCTTTGCTCAGATTGCACCTGTCTCAGGAAAGCTGCTCCAGCACTGTCTGAGAAAATGCTACAAAATTCCAGACGTTAACTGCAGCCTCTTCCATGAAGCTAGTCACCTTCACACTCCCTGACTTCTCATTTTCACAGTATCTTGCCTTCTTTTATTTCCTCGGGAAGTGAACAAGTGTGCGTCGTGGTCATTTGATATGGAAGTAGTTCAGGTTGAGAGTCGGCAGTGACTGAGAAGAAAGGTTCTCTCTTCCATGAGCGTCTCATGGTTGGGTTTGGGAAGCTCTGCAGGATCCAGGGTTGACAGAGTGGTCAGAGGTGCGAGAAGGGAAGTCCAGGCATCAGCTGGAGCTACGTGTCATTCAGGGAACCACTGAAACAGGGAAACCGGAAGCACTGCCCTGCGAACACTCATCTTCCCGATCAGATTGTTCACATGAAAGCGCTCATCCCTCTGGCACCCGTCCATCCTCAAGGGAATAATTATTTGCCAGTTTTTAAATTTGTATCAAGTATCTTAGAATTTTACTTGTTTACCTTACATGTCAGCACAGAAATAAAGTAGAGACTCTCCTGGCTTCACGTTCAAAAAGTTGTGTCATTGTCTCTGAGTCATTTCACTCATTAGTGTTGGCGTGAAGCAGGTGAATGACCTGCCCTGGGGGCAGAGGCCGGAGACGGTGCCTCTGAAGTGAAGCCAGTCTTGCATCTCAGCTCAAGGGAAGACAGTGAAGTACAGCCACAGTCCCCTGTAAGAGTCCCACAGTTTGTGAGAACAACTACAGAGGGAGATATGACCATGAGAAGCTACAGTATACTGGAAAGAAGGAGATCCACTTTTTTCTTTCTTTTTTTTTAGGGGGAGAGAGGGACAGTGACAGAAAAAGAAAGAAAGAAAGACGGAATCAATTTTTTTTTGAGTTTTTCATGCAGCTTTTGTTGCTCTGACACTTCATTGTGCATGTGGTGCAGGGGTTTGAACCCAGGTCCTCACCCATGCCGGGCAAGTGCAGTGACCACTGAGACACCACCCCAGCCCCAGGAGATCCACTTTTTGAGATAGATTTCAGGGCCTCTGTCCTTTCTGAGGTTATCAATCTGGTTTCCTTGGCCTGTTTTCTAAACAGGTTTTTGTTTGTTGATTTGCTAGAGTCAATCAGTAACTTGTATACATAAAGAAAATGTAGGAAGACAAGGATTAGAGAAGGAAAATTTAAAGATCTCCTGGAGAAAGGGTTTATGAATTTTGCAGTTTGTTTAGGTCAGAACACTAAAGTGACTGGAGGTGAGAGTGTTTCTTTGGTGAATATTAAGGTTTTGAAGGAGGGAGAGTTTCCACACCATGAGGAGGGGACAACTGGGCAGAATGAAATCCTCAGGTGCCCTACCTCAACACTAGGAGTGTCGCATTCTGGGGATCCATTTCAGCAGTCACTCTGACTGTTAAGCTTGGAGATGTGTTTAAACCTCAGAATCTAAGTGTTCACTTTGGCCTCATGTGAAATAAGCTGCTTTTTGTTTTCTTTCTCCCCCCCCCCTTTTCTCTCTGTTTCTCTCTCTCCCTGCCTCCCTCTCTCTCTCCCTCTCACACACCACTGAGGATTGAACCCAAGTGTGCTTAACCACTGACCCAGGTCCTCAGTTCTCGATGATGATGATGATGTATTTTGAGACGTGGTCTCACTAAGTGGCTCAGGGCCTCACTAAATTGCTGAGGCTGACTTTGAACTTGTGATCCACCTGCTTCAGCCTCCTGAGTTGCTGAGATTAGAGGTGTGTGGTACTGCGCTAGGTGGCAGCTGATATTCTGAGCCAGTTCAGAGGTTTGCTTTCATTCCCTCTTGATTCCTTTGTAGAAAGTTGTTGTTGCTATATAACTCCAGCTTTCCCATGAAATGAATAACTGTGTTCCCTTGTAGGCATGTTTAGGTGAAAGTGGGTCAACAGAAAAGACATGAGAAAGCCTTGGCCATGAAGCCAACTGCCTCACCCCAAATGTCTGACCTCTCACAATGAGGCCCTCCCTTCTCTTCCATGTGTGGTGGCATGATCTAGGCAGATGCCCCTCTGAGGTGTTTGTGTGGAGTGTCTCTATGGCACGCTGGTTTGAAACTATCTGAGCACACCTGTTACCCCAATCCCAGGGGGGAAACAGGAAGAGGTCACTGCACAGTGAGAAGGCATTGCTAATTTTGAAAAACCCAGATCAAATTCTGGTTAACCCATTAAGTACCAAGTTTTCAGTTCGGCAAATATTTCAATGAGATTGACCCAAGTGCATTAAAACAGGTTGGAAATCATAATCTAGAGCTTATCTATTATCACATTAGTTAATATTAGTTAACATTTTATAATAATTATATTCTCATATACTTA
>PVKS010040248.1:0-16746 GCA_004027875.1 Aplodontia rufa | reverse complement strand
AGATATTGTGGGAAGGGGAAGGGAAGGATAAGGGAGGGTAATTGGGGGGGCACTCCTGGGGGTAATTGTAATATCCAGAATCTATACACATTTTATATTATTTTGTTAAAAACTTGTATGGTTGTTCAAAAATAAAAAATAAAAATAATTAAAAAAATAAATAAATAAAAAATAAAAAAATAAAAAGAAAGGTGACCTGAGATGTGCAGAGCAGTTCTCTGCGTGAGTTAGTCCTGGTGAAACTAGTGCCTGTGCAGAAAGTTCCTACTGGAGCTAACCACACCTCCACCTGCTGACCCAGTGTACCAGCTCCACCCTCCTGTCCAGAGACCCCTTCCAGAGGTTGGCTTTGGGTGGCATAGAATGGGGCCTTTGGCTTTTAGCAAAGACTGGCAAACTTTGGAGAGACCCTCCTAGCATAAAAAACAAGGCCCTGGAGTACTATGTGTCACCTTCTTGGCCTCTGAGCCACAGAGGTCTGTGGTGCAATGTGGTTGCAAGGCTGGCCAAGTGCTTTCAGATTCCTCCTCCCTATCCAAGGTGGGCAGGTGACCTGGGAGCAGGGCCATCCCAGAGAATCCCACCAAAGGCCTTTCTTATTCTTGATCACCCAGGAAACCGCCCACACACAGTCCCCCAGACCACTGCCCTTTATGTTTGTCATATTTATTTCTAAATAAAGATGTAGTATGGTTGTTTTGTTTATCTGCTTATTCAATTATTTGGTTTTCCTCTCTTTTCCATCTAAAAGTGAACCTCGTGAGAGTGGAGATCTGATTTTGCTCACTCTTGCCCCCATACCTAGAATACTACCTGGCACTTACTTGGGGATCAGTAAGTGTTGAAAGGATACCTGAAATGCTTTCTATAACAAGAAAGCATCCCTCTGCCTGCCCCCACCCAGGGGCTAATAGATGAGAAGCCCTCCAAAACATCAGCCAAGGTGAATTAAAAGCAGGATGGACCCTGTTAGGTAGAATTTGACCTAGACAACGCCATTTTGAATCTTATCCTCCATCTTAAAATAAGATCCACCTGTCCCTAAACCCCTGACCCAGCTATCCCTAAACCCTGTATCTAGCTATCCTTAAACCCAGACCCAGTGATCCCTAAACCCCAGACCCACGTAATCCATAAACCCTATACCTAGCCATCCCTAAACCCAGACACAGTTATCCCAAAACCCTGAACCCAGTTATCCCTAAACCCCAGACCAACCTAATCCATAAACTGCATAAACCCCAGACCCAGCTATCCCTAACCCCTGACCCAGCTATCCCTAAGCCCCTGACCTACCTAAACTATAAACCCTGAACCCACCTTTCCCTAAGCCTGAACCCAGCTATCTGTAAAGCCCTGACCCACCTATCCCTAAACCCCTGACCCACCTAATCTATAAACCCTGACCCACCTAGAGTACTCCACCATCCTGCAAAGAAACCCTAAACACTCCATCATCATAAGAAAGGACCTTCCAGCACAACTCCAGGACAACTCCCCAGCAACATCATAATCCTTTTTTCCTTCAAACCCTCCATATCTACCCCACTCTGTAAGCGGACAGGGGGTCCCAGACTCTGCTGTGGCCCCCTCCGCAGGTTTCTCCCAGTACACCTGTGTTACTGTTGAGCTGCTGCCACTCTCCTCTCTGTTTCCTCCACTTGCTTTCATCCTTACAGACCCTCGGCTCTTTCCTCCCCTCCCTGTGATGAGCACCCCCAGGACTGCGTGGGGCATTAAGAAGTTCAAGTCATGAACACCGTCTCAACCTCGTGGCCTCTCCAGCACCTCTGGAGACAAGCTGCATTCTCTTTCACTTCCAGTTGTCTTCTGATGTTTCATTTAGGTCTGCTGAGTCCTTAGGGCTGGATAAATCATAAGTGAATGTGTGGGTGTTCACTGCAGGCCAGCACCCGGGCCAGAGCTTTCCTTCTCCACTCTTCTCTCCATCCTCAGGATGCCCTGAGGAGTGTGTGGGAGCTTAGAAAGATGAGGCCTGGCTTGCAGGTTTGTGCCTCAGCCTGAAGTTGACAATTACAGCTAGAACCAAGGAGACACCACATGGCACTCAGACGTTGCCTGATTCCTGCCCTCATTTCAAAAGCCCAGATGTTAACAACCTGGTCGCTGGCCTCCACCCACACGTCTTGATTACCTCTGCCTCGGCTCCTCCCTCTACAAGTGGAACAATGACATTCCTGTTACGCTTACTGTACAGACTCCACACTCAGACCTGCCCTTGCTTGGGTCCATTCAGCTGTCACAGTTGCCTGTGGCAGGCACACTCATCACATTTCACAGAAAGAATACCAGTGTTCACTGAGGTCGAGGTTAAGTGCAGCTTGTGAGACCACACTGCTGGGCTTTGTGTATACCTCTGGGATGTGGAAAAGACAATTCAAACGACTTTTCAGAGCAGGCGGGAAGGGACGATTTTAACATTCTTTTCCTGATCACATAGGCAAAATGTGCTCACCACAACGTTTGGTTGTTTAAGAAAAAGGTGGACTTTTTGATGACATTCACCTAACAGTGGTGCAGTTTCCCCTCTTTTGCCTATTTCTTTCTGCTACTCTCAGCAAAAAGGATTCTCAGAGGAAGTGTCTCAGGACAAGAGAGGGAGAAGAGAATAGGAATTCATTCAGTGGGAAGGATAGGTGGACCCTAAGTGTCTCAATAGTACTTTACACCACTGGGCCAAAGAGCGGCAATGAGCTCAGGATTCTGTGGATTTGTGCAGTCCGAGTGCTCAGCTGCTTAGCCTGACTGTGGCTGAGACTCAGGCTGACTGAACTCCAGGCAGGATCTTCTAAGCCCCCAAGGACACGACCTTGAGCCAGTGTTTGCAGGAATCCTGCAGGGTCAGTTTGGTGAAAAGCGTCCACCCCTGGTATCTGATTAACTTCCTCAGCCCCACCCTCAGTATCTTAATTACTTCAGCTTCCTCCAGCAGGAGTCCTGATGGGTCCTCCCAGCAAATATTTTTCCTCTGGGTAATATCTCGTCTGAGACTCCCACCCCGTTTCTCTGCTGTCCATCTCCACCCATCCTGCATACAAGGTGAGCCCACTCTCTCCCCTGCACAGACCCCAATGCAGTGGACCCTAACCCAACGCCACCATCTTCCAGCAACGGCTGCCTTACTTTTCTTAAGTAAGCATCATGAGTAATTTTTCTTTACCTCTGGAACATGTAAGTTTCCTATGAAGAGAATATTGTCAGAGAAAAGTGACTTCCTGAAATCATTTTTCCTTATGTGAGCATTTGTTGGGTCCATTTCTGCCCCTAAAGAGCATGTCTTTCTGAAAAGCTGAAAAAAAAAAATTGAACCACAAAACAGTACCTAAGGCTTGGATCCGAGAATACAGTAAGGGGCTCAGAGCTGCTCAGGGAGCTACAGGCTTTGTGACTTCAGAGGGTTGGCTTGGTCTCCCTGAGCTGCCCCTGCAACAGGAGGACACACCATGGACTCTGTGGTCCAAGCCTCTGCTGTCCAAGTGTCCACAACACCACCACAGGCAGGGCTGTTGCTGTGGGAATTGGTGTCCCTGAAGCTAAGGGTGGCACACTAAGAACCTTCTATCATGATGGGTTCCTGCGGGGAGCACTGTGCTCCAGGCATCCAGGTGGGAACCCAAGAGGAGGGCACAGTGGTGCTCCAGGTGGGTTTCCCACCAGTTATAACTCTTGGGATGACACCGAATGGGACTCAAGTGACCTCTAGGTTTTAGGGCAACTCTTTTTTTTTCTCTCTGTCCTGGGGATAAAAGGCAGTACCTCCCACAAGTGCTCCTTTGCTGAGCCACATTCCCAACTGTAAACAAAGTTCTTTTTTGTTTGTTTTTTTTCCTTCAAAATGGGGTCTTTTTACGTTGCCCAAGCTAACAGTCCTGGGCTCAAGCGATCCTCCTCCCTCAGCCTCCCAATTGGAACCTTGCATAGGGCAACTTTAATAAAGACTTATTTCATTTCCTTAGATATAGACAACCACTTTGACTTACTTTTCAAACCAGTTACTATTTTAGGAACAAATCTACAGGCTCAAAGCCAGCCTCCCCTCCCCATGAACACAAAGCATAATCAAATATACAGGCATATAAAAGAAATTTAGTGTTTCAAATTGTCCAGTCGAATGCTATAGAGAAAGCCAACCCAGCAAGCAGCACTGAAATGGAGTATTTGTTAATTGGCAGGCAATGAAAACTTACCTAAGAGTTTCCTGTCCAAATTGTCCTCCTGCGCAATTGCATTGGCTTTATATTTGTAGATAAGGATGTGACACTTTGGAACAGCCGAGCAGAAGCCAAGATGGTAACTAGGAAACAAAGTTCCAATAAATCCAAATTGTGTGAAGGGCTGCAAATGTGCTACCACCACCTACAGAGCAGTACACATCTTCTCACAGGTCCAAGACAGAGAGAGGCAGAGCGAGCTGTGATTTCAGTGATGACTTGACCAGGGCAGAGTTCATTAGGAAGGGGCTTGAGTCACTTGACATGAAAAGAGGGTGTCACGCGATGTCTGCTGGGGAAGCAGGCCTCCGCCGGAAAGAATGGGGTCAGGGTGACTCACGCGGGGCCTCCAGCCTGTTGTCAGACCTGGTGCTCTGTGAGTGGGCTGAGTGAAGAGGTGGACAGAGTCCCACAGGATATGCCAGTGTCCAGTGGGCCTGCTGAGGGCACGCTTTCTTCCCCAGGTGGAAGTGAGTTCAAGCTCCTGCGTTGACCTGGAGCTCCAGGTCCCCAAAGACAGTGGACCACACTACAGCAAGCCTCTGTGCTCCTCACCCTTATGCTATAGAAGGACAAAGCCGCAGCAATGTACTTTAAAGGCCCTAACTGGCTTTACTTGCCGTTCTACAGCTGGGCAGCTCTTCATTACACGCAAGAGAATGAGCACCAGAGGGCTGCGGCAGAGCGCGGGCCTAGCGTGTCTCAGCCCTGGATCCGATCCTGCACTACAGAAAGAATCAGGCCAGAGCTGCATGGCTGCCCCTGGGCGCCTTCTCTGGGGAGGGGTGAAGTGGAGGGTGCTCCATTCCCTGCTCTCTTCATCGCCATTCTGATCCGACTGACACTTGTGCAAAGCCCGGCTGTCATCTCTCTCCTGATTTCTCAAAGTTAGATGACAACCAGTTTATGGTGAGCAACTGGGACCTCAGCCAGTGACTGCGCTCACAGCTGGGGCCAGCGCAGGAGCCTCAATCAATTAGCTGCTGACTTCTGAGGACAGAGGAGCAAAATTCTTGTCCACACAGTTTATTGTTCTTTTCTTTATGCCATAAATTAACAGTGATTTGTTCTGTGTAGGTAAACACCAAGTAAAGAAACAGATATGAAGCACACTGGGCTTGCTCTTCCTCGACGACACCCAGGCTTGGGGCTCATTCTCAGTTTATAGTGTGTGCTTCATAAACATGGCTGAGCTCAGGCACATGAGCTAAGGCAGTGGGTAAACACGACCTTCTCCCTTAACTTCCTGCAGGCCAGACAAAGCAGAGGTGTTGTAATGGAAGCCACGTTGGTTAGAAGTGCTGTGTTACCTCTGTGTGTGGTGCTTCATGCAGCTTCAGTATCTCCAGGGGGTGGGCCCTGGAGATAGCAAGTGCACCTGGGCCCACCCATAGCTGGCTCCTCGCTCTTGCTTATCTGGTTCTTCCAGCTGTGAGACACCAGCTCCTGCCTCCTGGTCTAGCACTGCTGAAACTCACTGGTCCAGACTTGGGCAGCCGGCTTGCCTCACCCACTTCCTCCCTCAGACACCACAAAAAAGCTCTTTCTGGCTCCTACCCTCAGGCTGACCCAGATGCTTCCCTGTGGCCATGATGTGATTCCCGTTCCTGGGCTTCTGTGAGCACAGACTTCTGCCTTCTCAACGGTCCTTCCATGCCTGTGTCTGGCCACACCTACTTAAAGCAAACCCTAAGTGCATTGTTAAACAATCTGCCACAGTTTACGTGGACATTTTCAGAAGAATGCACAGTTTCATCAACCCTGTGAAAGACTAATTAAAAATAAAACAAAAGCTAAAAAATCTCCTAGAACAGAACCACCAGCACCTCCAAGGACAGCAAAGCTTCGGCGTTTACGGGCTGCTGGCTAGCATGGTGTGCTCACACCTGCATTTCCTGTGCCTCCTGTTCTAAGCCAGTGATCACCTGAGAGCAGACATTTCCCCGAAGTGCTTACCAAGCAGCAGCCCTCCCCGACTAACCAGCCCCTCTCTTCCATGGTCGCCCTACATGCTGTAGGAAGATGCGGAAAGAGGCCTATGCTTGGCTGTGGCGCCATCTGTCCTGAGAATGTCCCCACTTCCCTGGTAAGATGGAGGAATTGAGGAAGCCACCCACAGGGACAGGCACCTGCAGCACAGGGCAGCTGGCACCTGTTGTCCTTGAGCCATCACCACCAAAGCATCCTGAAGGAGAGGTTGTGAGGACCCTTGGCATGGAGTCCCTGAGTGCACAGTTGGGGTCTGCTTCTATTCAAGATTGTTGAAATAGGGGACCCTCAGAAGCAACCTGTGTCTCTAGATGTGAGGGGCACTGGTGGGGTTTGCCTGTGAGGAGGGTCACAACTCTGCATATTATACCAGTCCCCAGAGAGGCCATTTCTCCATGTAAGTATCCTGAAGTTCAAGGTGTACAGAAGCTGAAGGATTCCAGTAGCTTCCAGGCCAAACCACGATGAAGAACAGCAGCTGAGACAGCTTCCTGAGGGGCTCAGCAGCCTCCAGAGGGCCAAGGGAACTGTCCACTCTAGAGAGGAGCCCACCAGGAGCACAGGGCACCCACCATGGCCCAGCAGCAGAGAGCTCTCCTGACCCTCTGGAGCACAAGGCTAGTTTGTTGCTAGTGGAAAGAGAAGGCTTGGACCAGCCATGAAACTGCAGGCTCTGATGAGATTAAGTGACAGGAGGACTGTCTTGTTCTATTCTGCTGCTGTGCCCAAACACCACAGGCTAGGCAGATTGTGAACACCAGACACTGCTCACAGTTCAGATCAGGTTTCTGTGGGCATCCTGCTTATAAAAAGGCCCCAATCCTACATGAGGCTTCCAGACCTCAGCCCCTCCCAGAACCCCCAACTCCTAACGCATGAGGTTTGGGGGTATGGACACGCAGACTGTAGCACAGACCCTTAACACCTAACCTTAGGCAAACTACAAAACTACAAGCTATTGCATGGGTGCCTGGACAAGGTATGCCCTGATACTCTCCTCTACAGATTCACACCTTGTGCCCCCGAACACCCCAACTCTGTCCTTTGCTATATGACTGACTTTGGCAGGCGGGATGTTGGCACATGTGACAGGTGGAGGCTCGGCAAGGGCTTGCACACTGGGGAAGCTTCTCCATGGGACCAAGCAGTTGTGTGGTGGGAGTCCAGGTGCTCCTTGCAGAGCAAGGCGTGGTGCACAAGATGCCCTTGCTGTTCCAACCATGCTGGTGGAGGCACCCAGCGCTCAGGTGACGCCCACCTGGTAGCCCACAGTGCCAGAGCCTGGAGCAAGGGCTGCAGGACAGCCAGCCAGCAGAGCCCCACAAGGGGGCTGTGGCTTGAGGGCTCTTAGCTTGGGGGTTGTTCCTGGTGTCCACAGGGAACAGCAGCTGGCCTGGCAGGCTGCCTTGCTCCCTTGCCCCCACAGCTAACTAGACTGCAACAACCAAAGTGCACCTGGACCCTGGGGCTTGATGAGAGCACCAGAGGCCCCCAAACCAACAGTCACAAGCATGGGGAGCCTGCCAGTGCCCAGTGAGCACTGCTGCGCCTGTCTCACCTCCCCAGGAATCCCAGGCAGTGCATTCACCCCCTGCCTGCCACAGCCTCAGCTCTCCTAGAGTGCTGCTAGTCAGTCCCCACCCCTCCCACCCCTGTTTTAGAGAAGATTCCATGCTCAGTCTCTGTGTACTTTATGCTAAAAGGGTTCATGAGGAAGTAAACAAGTTCTTAACTGAAGTGCATAATTAAAGTGGTTGAAAAGAAAAACAGATGAGGTCTGCCTCATGCTGAGCTATTCCTCATAAGTCCAAGTCAAGCTACCTTGAAAGCTGTTGTGAATTAAGTCCTGTATGCAAATGGTTCAGAGGTTAATCAAGTGACAGGGACAGGGAAGCAAGCAGATGCTGTCACTGGCCACCCCAAGCCTAGGCTTTATTTAGTTTCTCAACAACCACCTTGGTGAGGAACATGGAATCATCTTGGGCAAAATGCAGAAAAGCCATAGAAGATGTGGCCGATATGGAAAATTACCAGAAATCACTCATGTGAGCCAGACAGCAAGCCCCCTATTCACTGTTCTGAAATCTGTTGACTTGGGCCCTTTTGGGAATCTATAGACTCTGGGCCCTTATGCGAAAACTCACAGCCTACCAAAACTCCTATTTTAACCAGAAAACTCACACGTTGGCCCTCTCCCTACTTATTCCCTCTATATCTACCCCAGGCTGTAAGCAGCAGGTGGATCCCAGACTCCACTGGGCCCTGCTCCACAGGTTTCTCCCAAATAAGCCTGTGTTACTGTTGAGCTGCTGCTCTCCTCTCTGCTTCCTTCCTCCGGGTGTGTGACCTGGAATCAGTGTAGAGCTGGGAGAGGAGAAGTGGCAGGGCTGATTTGTGCAGGCCAGGGCTGCAGGGGCTGCTGGGAACAAGCGGGGGTGGGCAGTGAGACTCAGACCAAGGCTGGCCAATTGTCCCTGAGTCACACAGGGCAAGTGCTGAAGAGTTTAAAAAGAAGAGTGTGAATTTTGTAGGAGAACCAGTTCTGAGGGCTGGGAATTCTGGAGATGTGGGGATGTCCTGAGATGCACCACCATCAGGTTGTTCAGGCTGGACGAGCTGCAGCAGGGTCTTCCCTGAAGGTTGGAGCAGCAGTGTGACCAACTGCGCAGGGCATCCCTAGTGCCTGGCTAGCGCCCGTGCGTGTACCTGAGGGCCTTGCTCATCCCGTACCAGGCTGGAACAGGAATCCAGGCAGTGCCTTCCCTGTCCCTAAGCGTTCCCTGAGGAAAACGAGGAAGTTTCTTCAGCCACCTGGCCCCAGGAGAGTGCACAGCTGCTCATCTGTCCAGGCCGTGATTACCTTTGTGCCTGTACTGTGCACCTCTGTGTGTACCTCACACGCAAGATGTGTCTACACCAGGGGGCGGGGAGAACAGCTCTCACCACGTTGCCCAGGCTGTCCTGCTGGACTCAAGCGTTTCTCCTGTTTCAGCCTCCAGAGTAGCTGAGACCACGGAGTGTGCGGTGCCCTGAGATACATGCATCTGTGCTGATTTGTATTTCAGTGCTGAGGGTCAAACCCAGGGCTCAGGGCATGCAAGGCGAGTGCTTTGCACTCAGCCGCAGCCCAGATACATATATTTTTAAAATAAGGAAGTATGCTCAGAGAAATGGCATGGCTAAGCTGCATATTAGTCAGAGCTGGAGAACCTGGACTTCTCCATTGAGGCCAGAGTTCCGGCCTCCCACCAAGCCAGACCTGCCTTGGTAACAAAGTACCTCGGGGTGAGTTGATGGCAGCAGCAAAGCTGCCTCTCCCAGGCCTGGAGGCCACAGACCAGGACCAAGGCGCGGTTGGCCCGTTCCCTCTGGAGGTGCCAGGGCAGGCCCACATGCGCCTCTCTGGCCCCTGGTGGCTCAGAGGTGGGTGCCTCAGAGCACTCTTGCTCCATGTGTGTCTGCGCCCAAAACCCTCTGGAGAACTCCGGGTTTCAATTAGGAACCAGTCACTGACCTTCTTGTTTGAGTGGGGGGTACTGGTGATTGAACAGGGCCCTCTGACACTGAGCCACAGCCCCAGCCATTTGATTTTTTTTATTTTGAGACAGGGCCTTATTAAGTTTCCTGAGCTAGCCTTGAACATTTGACCCATCTGCCTTAGCCTCCAGAGTAGCGGGAATTATAAGGACACACTATGCTGGGCTCACAGATCTCATTTTAACTTTATCTCTGTAAGGACCCTATTTTCACATAAAATCCCATTCCAAGGTGTGGGAGTTAGCATTCTGACATATCTTTCTTACAGAGGATCAATTCAACCTAATACAGGAAAATTCAGGCTTGAAATGCTAAAATTCCGATAAGAATACAAGCTACCCTGAAGGAGGGGACTTTTGTGACCTTTACACAGACCAGATCCCAGAACTCAAGGAGATCAGGATAATTCTCCCAACCATAAAATCTGGAGGAACAGATCCCAATTAGAATCCGTTAGCATAGGCCAAAGCGACCTAGACTTTAATGCACAACAGGGACTTGAAAGTCTGATGTCATCCTGCCGTCAGTCGAAAATCAAGAGGTGGACCTGAGCAGAACTCTCTGGAAACATCCCTGGGACTCCCAATAAAACTGGAGGGCAGGAGGGACAGACATACTGTCTCTCTCCTCTCTGTGAGGACCTCCTTGCTCCCTAGAGTGTCCCCCTCCCTCTTTCCAATCGCTTCTTTTTTTTTTTTTTTTAAATGAGAGGGACAGTGAGAGAGAAAGAGCAAATCAATTTTTGTTTAATTTTTCATGTGACTTGTGTTGCTCCAACACTTAGTTGCGTACGTGGTGCTGGGGTTTGAACCTCATTCTCACACATGCCAGGCAAGTGCCGTAACCACTGAGCCAGTGCTCCTGCCCCTTTCCAACCTTTCTAATAAACCATGCCAGTTACTTCAAGAGACACATGTGAACCGGGTCCCTGCGAGTGCCCCAGTTTTGCGCAGGCCTCTCACTGTGACACAGGAAGCAGTCCACTTGTCCACATACCATCCTCAGTGCTGGATCGTTGACACCTCACGAGGTAGCTGTTCACAGTGAGCACCATCAAGTTCAGAAGTGCCTTCATGTGTTTTCAGTTTTGATCACACCTTCAAGGTTTTTAGCCTCTGCACTGTGTCCTTGGAATGCATACAGTTTATCCATTGTGCATAGATAGTTGTGCCTGGGGACCTGAAGTAAGGCAGCACTTGGCAAGCACCTAGCTCTTTGGAGTCACCTGTGCTTTCTCACACATGGTGGTGGCAAGTCCCTTAGGAACTCTTCTGCCAAGGTGCCATGCCTAAGCCAGCTGAAGTGAGCACGTCATGGGCTGGCTAGGGGACAGCTGGCACCCACTGGTGCATCACCCTTGCGAGATGTGGGAGTCCCCACCGTAGAGCAGAGCTGGAGGATTCCCTTGCTCACCCTAGGCTATCAGTGCCAGGCTGGCCCTTTTCCACAGGAAGCCCTAGGCTCTGCTCCAGCTGGCTTTTGTCCGTGTCAAGATGACACTTAGAGGAGGAGTTTGTCCTTCTAGTTACCCATGCATTTTGCCTCCCTGTGCCAGGCCCTCTGTGGATGCTGAAGAGTTTGTTGCTGGGCACACCACTCGGCACTGGCCTGTCTCGGTGCCTTACGCCCATCCACAGGACCAGCAGCTTGCCCAGGGCCTGACCCTCCCCTTCTCCCCAGGAAGCTGCTTATGCCACAGTTTCATTCTCACCTTGACCTTCACCTTTCTGACTTTCATGTGTGCCATTTGCTCAGACTGCCATTCTGTGTTAAGTAAAAGTTATAGGGGGCCTTTGTGCTGGGCCTTGCCCCCCAACCAGCCAGGCTAAACCCCAAATGTAGTCTCCATTCCAAAGCTCCTCACCAGACAAGCGGATACCTGACTTCCTGAGGAGCCAGGGACCTGAAGGCAAGTGACCTGCCACCTTCCTAGCTCTGTCTCTCTGCCCTGCCTCTCAAGGAAAGAAGCTGAAAGAACCATCCTGGCTTTTGTTCTGTTTCTACTTCCTTCAGGCCTTGGCTGTCCACAGAACAATCTCCTTTGCTCAGTTCATTGGAACTTCTATTTTATGCAATGAAGGGTTGCCCAATTCTAGAGTAAAACATAAATAAGATCCCTAAACTAAGGTGCTGTGATTCTGTCCCTGGATGCCTGGCACTTGGTTCCACTGTGCTCTCCTGCCCAGGTGATTTGGCACACCAGCCAGGCCCAGCCTGGGGGCTGCTTCCTCCAGCCTGCCCCTTTTCTCCTCCTGGAGGAGCAGGTCTGCCATATACCCTGTAAGAGCACACAAGGGTTCTCTTTGTCTCCCTGGTGACGTGCTGTGTTGACTAGCTAATCTGAAGTCACATGTCTCCAAGCTCTCTTCCTCAAGTCGTTTCAACTTTTCTTTGGAGGTCGCAGAAACATGCAAACCCTGGAAGGCAGAAGTGAAAGGACACCTGTCCCTGTGGTCACAAGACATTGCCCACTGTGAACTACAAGCCCTACTCTCTGGCCTGAGACTCCTTCCTGTGCCTGCCACTGAACATGGGAAGGCTGTGAGCCCAGGAGGACAGCAGCTGCACAGGCCTATCTAAGGTGCCAGCCAATGCCCCTTTCCCAGGAGGAGACAGTGGCCTTCCCTGATTGTGCCTAGGCCTGAAATGTTCAAGGTGATGGTGACCTGATACTTTGCCTTGAGATGCACTCAGGCTGGGCGCAATGGGGACCCTGGGTAGAGTGCTCTGTATCTCCACCTCTACCCGTGTGCCTGCCCCACCCTGGGCCTGGGCCAGGAGCTTGCCTCCAGAGAGGGAAGGACAGAGGGAACGGGAGAGCACTCGCTGGCTTGGAAGGACTTTTCCTGGACCTGCCTCCTCCCATCCAGCTCATCATACTGGTTGCCCCCTGAGAAGAGTGTGTGACTCCTCTGGCTGCACTTGAGATCTCTCTCTCTCTGCTCTGGTTTTCCAGGTGTGAAGTCCTCATGCTTCCCAACCCTAGCATTCGCAGGCTTCTGGAAGAGTGGTATGGTGTCTTCAGTCAGTCTTCAGAGAGGTGGCGGTGTCTGTGTCCTCCACGACCTCCTCTCCTGCACCCGCCCCCCCAAGACTCTGGTTGCCAGCATGGCAGCTGCCCAGCCCGCCCCATGCCCTCTGCCTCTGGTTCCTCCCAGCCTGCGTGTCCCAGGCTGTTCAATCCTCTGTTCTACCTGCCACCTTCCTCAACCTCTCCTCCCCTCTGCTGAACATCAGTTTTACTTTCAGCTGTGAATTCTTCCTTTCTAGAACTTGCACTTGATTCTCTTATTATTTTTGTATTTTTCACTTCTTTGGTACAATTTGCCATCTGTTCATGGGATTCTTGAATGTTGTATCACACATATTCTTAAAAACTTCCCCTCACGACTTTCACCCCTGCAATTCCCATGGTCTGTTTCTATTTCAGGTTTTTATCTCTTGGTTTTGGGTAAATTTTTCCTTCTCTTTGACAGATAATCCAGGTAATTTTCAATTGGATGTCAATTATTAGGAATGAGAGATCACAGTGAAGGTGGAGGGTCCGGCTGCACTGTCTTCCACAGCATGTTCTCCCTTGAGGCAAGCAGGTGGGTGGGAGTGAATCCTCTGAATCCGGCTGGGGAGCTAACTGGTTGGGGGCTGTTTTAGTTTTCCAGTTTTTTTTTTCTTACTTCCTACTAAATCAGGTAGTGAATGTGCATTGGGTGTGTAGGATCACAAAGTGGAGGTCACTCTGAATTGCTCAGCTCAGCCTGGGTAGAGACAGATGAGCCCAGATCTCAATTCTCCAATCCTGGTAACTGGCAAGTCAAGGGGCCATCAGCCTGCGGTGCCCTGGGTGGGGAGTCAGGCAGCTTACTCCTGGTGAAAGAGGTTGCGTAGGGGCTATGGGAGCTGAAGACGAGCCAGCTCCCTTCCAGAACGGGCAGAGTGTGTTCTGCGTGTCTTTATTCAGCCCCACACTGTTCCTTAAGTTTCCCCCCAATGGTCGAACAAACCAAAAGTGGGAGGAACAGTCCTTGCTTATCTCAGACCTTGAGACCAAGCATGGCCTAAGGGTAAATGGAAAATAGATGCTATTCAAATGCTTTACATTTTTCCCAATTTATATGATTGGTCTCCTGCCTCCCTCCTTTCTCTGTCTCTGTCTATTGTGAATCAAGTGAGTGGACTCAACATTATTAAATTACCCAAAGACTCAAAGCAAGAACTAAGTCTGTGAGAAGCTCTGGGAACTCCCACCCAGCCCCCAGTGGTATGGACCTGGTCTCCTCTGTGGTCCCCGTGCCCACCACACACATCCCTGCTGGAGAAACTTGGGTGGTGGCAGAAGCAGGAACCCTACATGGAACAGGTGCCCTCAGCACGGGGCGCTGCCACCTGGTGAGGCTGAGGCTGAAGGATTTCAGTAAGTTCCGACTGTAAGCACCCTCTCATTTCCTCGTTAATCCCATGCAGAGTTTGCTCTCCGAGTCATAGCCTATCAGTTCACAGGAGTGCTGCTCATTACAGGAGGTAATAAGTACCGCACACTTGCCAGGCACAGTGGCACATGCCAATGATCCCAGTGGCTCCAGAGGCTGAAGCAGGAGGATTGTGAGTTCAAAGCTAGCCTCAGCACTTTAGTGAGTCCCTAAGCAACTTAACCAGACTCTTTTTCAAAATAAAATATAAAAAAGGCTGGATATTTGGTTCAGTTGTTAAGGACCCCTGAGTTAAATCCCTGGTTAAAAAAAAATGCATGCTCAACCAGGCAGCTGTACCTGGTGGCTTGTATCAAACTGCTCCTACTCAGCAACACCACGCTGTTTCACTAATCCCCGTTTGGTCAACATTCTTGAACAAAATCAAAGCGCGGAAATGACACTGGTTTATGTGATTGCTAAGCTGGGAACCGGTACTGAACTATACCACTAAACAGCTGGGGTTCGTGGAGCAGGGGCAGGTGAGGTCTCCTGCCCAGGTCAGCACAGTGCCCTGTCCTCTGCAATACTGCAGAGCTGTCAGAGCCAGCCCCTTGAGCAGACCCACTTTCATTTCCCCGCAGTTGGAAATGCCCTTAGGGTGCTGTGATGGGCTTCTGTAGTCCCCTGGCAATATCTGTAAACAGATCTGCCAGATGTCAATTACTCAATTCAAATGAAGAATTCCTGAACAACTTCTTCACAGTTATCACGGGGCATGCAGGCAGGGAAGTAAATGCAGAGAGCCAACCCACCTCACCTCTGAAGCTTCAGTTTGTCAAGATTCAGAGACAGAGGACCTGAGGGTATTTCACAGGGCAATTGGAGATTGGATTAGGTTAGGTGGATTAGGAATGCAGAAACCTGTAGAACATTGGTTTATTTGGAATAAAATGAAATGATGTTCTTTTCCCCTGATACAATTAGAATAAGCTCTTATTATTGCTAAGCCTTTGAAACATTTTATTTATTTATTTTTTCAAAATTCCAGGTGAACTGTCCTTAGTGAGCACAGGCAGTCACTTGAAAGGCTGGACGTGGAGCTCTTGGGTGGAGGGAAGCCCAGAGATTTCTTGGAAGTCAGTTTCTAGGTGCTAATGAGGAGTGTAGCCTGGAAACAGCATGCTGTCTGAGGAGCCCTCACCTGGGGTTGGTGCTTGGGGCCTGGCTCAGTTGTTCCAGGCAGAACTCTTGCCCTCTGCTCTGTGGTCCTGACCTCTGTGGGGTCAGTGGCCAGGACTGTGGCTGCTGCTCAAAGCCTGTATTGATCCAAGCAGGAAGGATCAAGGTGGAGAGGGGTTTGAGCCAGGATAAGGCCACGGAGAGAGAAATGGTAAGGAAATGTCACCAGGATACTGGCCCTCTTGGTCAGGGCCCCTCCTATCTCTGGCTTCAGAACACAGGTTTAAAGCTATGGGGAGGATAATTCAGGGTCTCAAGTGTACCAAGAATGCAATGCTAAGCTGCTATTCCAGGACCACGTCCCTGGCTGTGCCTGGAGTCAGGCATCTTGAGGGACCAGCTACGTTCCCTCGGGAACAAGATACAGATCTCCTCACTGTGGAACAGTGGGCTCCCAGCTCAGTGTCCCTTAGCCGTGACTCTTGCCCAGGACTCAACCAGTGGTGCCTTGACTGTATCCCCACATCCTGGCATGGGGCACAGGGGACCATGTGACATACTGCTTGGTTCTGTTCCCTCGGCAGCGAGTCCCAAGTCCTTTGTCTGCATCCCCAAGTCTTACATCTCCACCAGCACTGGTGGAAGCGATGGTGACAGCCAGATCCTTACCCTGCAAATACAGTAGAAGGGCACCTGCAGTGCTCACAGGCCCGGCCTCACTGTGGGGCCTTTTACGTGGTAGTTAAACCTGAGGGCAGCATTCACGATTTGTATGTGTGTGTGTGTGTGTGTGTGGTACAGGAGATTGAAGCCAGAGGCACTTTACCATTGAATTAAAGAGAGAGGGACAGTGAGAGAGAGAGAGAGAGAGAGAATAATTTTTTTTTAGTATTTCATGTGGGTTTTGTTGCTCCAAGACTTTGTTGGGTACACGGTACTGGGGTTTGAACTTATATGCTCATGTATGCAAGGCAAGCACCATAACCGCCGAGGCCCCCACTCCAGCCCTCTGAGTCAATTTCTTTAACAGGCTGTTTCTCTTGCGAGTTTTGTTGGATTACGTCTTGCAAGGCTTTGGTCCTGTCCATGGAAGCTAATTGTGGGCATCAAGTTCTCAGTAATACAAGATCAGTAGGAATGTGCTTTCCTTCACGCTGACATCGGCAATTGCTCCTGCCTTGTTCTGGGGATCACCTACAGCAATGCCCCACTGCAAAGAGGAGCAGGCAGGGGAGGGCAGGAGGAGGCACGGGAAAGCAGGCTCCATCATGGTGGAGAGTTGGGTTGGCAGCAGGTGGGAGGGAGGGGGGAGATGTGGGCAAGGGAAAGCAGGTTCCATCATGGTGGTGGGTTGGGTTGGCAGCAGGCGGCAGGGAAGGAGGGAGATGTGGGCAAGGGAA
>PVKS010040247.1:0-16699 GCA_004027875.1 Aplodontia rufa | reverse complement strand
CAGCCACCAGACAACTAATTAATTAATTAATTTAAAATCTGTTAATTAAGGAGTTGAATTATTGTACAATCAAAAAAGCACATAAAGTAGCAATGTCATATGTGTTTGTTCTTAAACCAGAATTACCCCCATACCGCCCACACCCCAGTCTCTTGATTCTTCTATATTTTGCCCCTACAAGTGACATAAATGCTTAGATTGTGAATTTTCCAAAATAAAATGATTGCATAAGTGTTATTTGGATTCTCAGGGGATGCTACATTGTTGACTGTCTCCCTAGATGCCTCCCTATCCTCCTTCTCTCACCTCCCCAACTCCCTCCACCTCCCACCTCCCACATATCTATGGTTGCCCTAGGTTATGTGTTGCTACACCTTTGCTGGGTCTAACACACGAGTTTGTCAGCCTTGGGTAAACCTCCACCCAGACAAGTTCAATGGCTCCTTTTAAGAGTAATAAAAGATGGTAGAAATGACTACAGTAAGAAAATACTTTATTTCCTTCATATTTGGTCTGATTAGTCTTTGTATTCTCATGAAAAATGTAGACTAAGAGTTATCTCTATTTTTCAGTATGGCTTACAAAGCACATTGTTTCTTTTGTTTTGTAAGTATTCAGGAAATGATTCCCCTAAACAAGAGTGTAAGATGAGATGCCAGGTGCCCAAGTAAAAGCTTATTGCTAGGTCCTGGGGAGGCTGTGGAAAGGCTGCCAAAGGGTTCAGTGCTATCGTTGGATGTGAGGATAAGTTCAGGTGCTCTATGACACAGCAGATGACTATCACAAACTCAGATAGTTAGGAGACAGGAGTTTGTACTCAACACAAAAAATGATAAAAATTTAAGGTGATGGATGTGCTGATCACCAAGTTGATCACTTCCCAATATATACATGAATAAAAATGTACATTGTACCTAATGAATACACTGTACTCACAAACATTATGTCAATTAAAAAATTAAAAAGGATAATTATTTTTCATTTTTATAGACATAAACTGTCTCTAAATTTTGATTTTTTAAAAATTTGCTACATGTTTTCAATTACTAAAATAAATATGACATCACAGATAAATGTGAAGTGCCTTCAAAACCCCTTCTCTTTTTTTCCCCCTTCTTTTAAGGATACTTTTATTATAATTTTAACCCTTTTCCTTCTAGTCTGTTTTTCACTGCTTTACATAAATATGGCATTCGTGAGCAGTATGATATATTATTTTGGTATAATTTAAAACTTTGTACAAATTATAGTGCATTTTAATTTATTCTGAACTATGTAATCTCTCTATATATTACATTTGGAGTTACACCCATGTTGATATAGATCACATTGTATTGCATGTTTCATTTTTCCATTTCCCTACTGGTGGGACATGGAAAAAAAAGCATAGCACTTAATAGCATTCATCAATTTAACATTTATTTATTTATTTTTTCTGTACAACATGGTGATTATGGTTAACAATAAGATATCGTATACTTGATTTTTGTTGAGAGCAGATGTTATTCTCTCCACAAAAAAATGGTAACTATATGAGGTAATGGGTATATTAGTTAGCTTCATTTAGTCATTCCACAATGAATACTGACGCTTTGGATCTGGAATGTCTCCCCAAGAAAGCTCATGTTTTGAAAGCATAGTCCCCAATGCAGCAAGGTTGAGAGACAGGGATTTTAGGGAAAGCCTGGATTATGAGAGCTGTAACTACATCAGTGGGTGTATCCATTTCCTGGATTAACAATTTGAATACTACTGGGTGGTAACTGTAGGCAGGTGGTTGTGGTTAGATGAGGTAGGTCACTGAGGGTGTGTTCTTGGGGACTCTATCTTATCCCTCACTCTTCTCTCTCTCTCTCTCTCTCTCTCTCTCATTCTCTCTCTCTCTCTCTCTCTCCTCTGCTTCCTGGCTTCCATGATCTGCATGACTTCCCTCCACCACGCTCCTCCTCTGTGATGTTCTGCTTCATTTCAGGTTAGGAGCAATGGAGTCAACCAACCATGGACTGAACCTATGAAACCATGAGCCAAAATAAATGTTTCTTCCTCTCAGTTTTTCTTGTCAGATATTTTGGTCACAGTGACACAAATCTAACGTAATACATATATCAAAACATCAGGCTGTACATCATCAATGAATACAATTTTTTGTCAATTAAAAAAAAAGAACTTTCTGAAATCATCTAGGTAAGGGGTGTTCCAATAGAGTGGCTTGATTAATGAAGAGCTTCTACTTATGTTATATGTAGGGATTACCGTTTTGTGGAGAGTTTATAAATAGAGTTTAAATGTACTATGATTTGGGCATGGTTTAAACATGTCCCCAAAGGTTCACATGCTAGAAGCTTGGTCCTGAGTGTGGCGTTGTTGGTAAATGGTGGTAGAATCATTGAGAGGTGGGGCCTAGTGGAAGAGTGTGAGGTCATGGGGGCACCACTCAGAGGGATTAGTCCTGGCCTTCTGGGTTGGTTTACTATAAAACTAGATCACCCAAACACATTTGACTCTTTTTGTGCATAATTGGGCTCCCTTGTTTTTTTCCCACCTTGTGGTGATGCAGCAGGGGCTGCCATCAGGCTGTTGGTACCATGGTCCTTGAATCTTCCAGCCTTCAGAATTGTGAGCCAAGTAAACCACTTTATTTTATGAGTTACCCAACCCAAGGCACTTTATTATAACAATACAAATGGACTAATACATAACGTGAAATATTGGCTGAATGTATTTCTATTTCATGATGCCTCAAATATATTGTCAAATTGCATGCATGCTGATTATACTTAGGGAGGAGAAGTGTTTAAGGATTTGAGGGGGTGCTAATTCTAGTAATTGACTGCCATTTTTACTTTCCTAGTGTTTTAACCTACTAGAGCAATAGTCACAACAGGATGGTACAGTGAGGAGGCAGAGTATCAACTTTTTTTTTTCTTCTAACTTCAAAATACCCGTTGTTTTCTAAACATGTTGGAGAATGTGGCTTAGTCCTGAGACTAAAATGGAGCCCTCGGTACTTTCCCTCTGGCTCCCTACACTCACTTGCCCCAAGCAGCTATATTAGAGACACTGATGCATTTCTTTTCCTGCTCTGGTTCTAACTTTTCACTTATGGAAGCTATTAGAAGTTGGGATTGAAGAGCTATGGCTTATGGAAATGTATCCACATAACATGTCTTGTAGTTAGTCCAGAATCGTGCTTGCATATTACAGCATACAGCTAGTATTTGATTACTTTAAGTTGAAACATAGCAAGTGTAAAGTTTTGTAAAGTACACTAAATAATTTATTCAGTGATACATTTTAATATGCCGTTCTGATCTCCTGATCATAGGTATCCATACAATGTATACATAAGCATGAATATTTAAACTGAATCAGAATGCCTAGTATCTTAACAATGTAAAATAAAATATATAGTAATATCTTGAAAAATATGTAATTTTGCAAAATTTCTTGCCATTATGAATAGAAAGTCATTTTGAGTAATTATTTTAGTGTTTTAGAAATGTTCCTATTAAAAACTTACATAAGCTAAAAAAGTTTAATATTCTTTCAGAACAAAATGCATTTGCAAAGTCTGGAAGCACTTTCCATTATCCTTATACACAGGAGACCTAGGTAATGACATTATGTAGATAATTTTACCTCAACAGAAATAATATAACCAGAGACATGGATGACAAGAATGACTCAAGAAATACTTTAGTCCATTAACGTGAAAAATTGCTCCATATCTCAAACTTCTTGTATCAATTCTAATTTTCATGACTCTAATGATACAAACTTTTAACAATTCCCGAGGAAAAGTTTTTGAATTTTTAATTGAAATATATCTCATTCTACCTAAGATAATAACCAGAAGCCACGTGATAGAAATTAGGAGCAATATAATCCGTAGATAGATGTTAGCTCTGGCTTCAGGGTTTTTTTTTTCTCTTCTAAATTTTAGCCTGGTCTCATGTTATCCAATTGCATAGCACCAGCTAGTTGACCAGGCAACTAGGATAAATGCAGGGCAGTGACATTTCCTTGGTCAGAGCCAAACAGATGGAGATATACTGTTTGTGTGCCCAATACTTGGAGAGCCACCTCTGGAGCCAGTTAAAAGAACATTTGTTTCCTGTACAATTATTTTAACTGATGGCTTTATGGAAAGTCCCCAGTGCTTACTGCTTGCTTCCTTTTTAAAACACTCAATTTTGAAATAATTATAGATTCACATGAAGTTGCAAAGATAGTACAGAGAGGTCCTAAGTACCTTCCATCCAGGTTCCCTGGTGCCTACATTTTATGTAATCATAATACATTTCAAATCCAGTCATTTAACATTGGTATGGGAAGAGGGTACTGTGTAGATTCATGTAGAACCCATCACAATCAAGACACAGGGCTATTCCATCATGAAGATCTTCTTTGTATTGTCTCTAACAGTCATTCTCCACCCCAACTCCCAGCAACTCTAACCCTTGGAGGCTACTAATTTATTTTCTATCTCTATAATTTTTGTCATTTTGAGAATGATTTCTAAACAGAATCACACAATAATGTGACCATTTTTATCTAAAAGTTTCATGGAAAGTCCCAAGTTCCTTCTTTCCCCATTTAAAAACTCCCTCTGTCTTCTCTATTTCACCCAGATACAGCTATTTTTACCTCTGACATTTTATAATATTAATCAGCGAATAAGGTGCAAAAATATAAAGCAATTCTCTAATTTCTTTGAAAATCTAGTGTTTTTTTTTTTTTTTTTTTTTTTTTTTTTTTTTTACAAAATTACCTATTATAAACATATATGCTACTGTTGTGCTTCACTCCTATGGAAAGGTGAACTCTTTCTTCTTTTCAAGAACTTATGATCAATCTTCAGTACTTAATGCAGTGTTTGATATATATATCAGGTCTTTAATAATTTTATGGTGGGGATGAATGAATAAAGACTTCTCATATCCAGGAGGGGCAAGGTTGATAGTATGTGATATCCTGTGTTTGTGCATGCATGGCTTGTGCTGATGGACCAGAGAGGAAGTCAGGAGGGGAAGGTGCTCCTGGTGAGCATCTCCTGTTTATTTTGGGATTGCTTCCTCCCTGGGCTGCAGATGCATGTGTCCCCCAACCCATGTAGAGGCACAGGCTCTCCAGTTTGTAGCAGAGTTCCCTGTCTGGTGCAGCAGGGGCTTCTTCTGTTGGTTCTAGTCTCTAGGTAGGAACTTGGCATAGTCTCCTGGGTGCATCCGTGCTAAGAGCACTGTCACCTCAATGTCGCCGGGAGGTTTCTCCCTCAACCAATGTCCTCAGGAGGTCTTGGTGTCATCTTTCATTTCCTCACTGGTCCTTTAGGTTCCTTCACGATGGTTGCCACATGTGAAATGTTGGCCTAGCTCGAGGAGCTTCATTTAAAGTTTACATAGTAAAAGCACACAGGGCGAGGGGAATGAGGGACCCTGGAGCAAGGTGTTTTGTTTTCTTTTGTTCTTTGTTTATCTTTTGCTGGACCCTCTGTATACATTCCTGGGTTCTACCCACAGTCCGTTGTTAAAAAGGCAGCCAACCAAAGATGAGCAAAAGCAAATATTGAGAAACAGAGAAATATTTATCAAGAAATGACCAATTGGGAAATTAGGCCCCAAGCCTTCTGCCCACTTGGTCCTAATACCACCCTCCCCACTAGCATCAACATGATTGTCATCCTCAAGATTCAGGGGAGTGGGGCTTCTGAGGGACCTGGATTGCTAGACCGTGGGGTTTCTGCACACTTGTGAGGCTATGGAGCATGGGAGAAAGCTCTGCGTCGGTGCATGACATGGCTCAAGTGGGGCTCTGGGGAAGCCTGGTGAACTGGGAAACATCTGGGAGGGAGGTCTGCATGGGCGCGAGAGTCCAGCCGGCTAGTGATTGTAAAATGGATTTTGGTCACAGCACATGTGAAATCTTCTATTTGTCACATGCTTTTGCTTTATAAAACATGTTGCATAAGTACATTAAATATTCATAATGACCAGGTGAGCAGGGGCAGGAGTTAGAGTTGGGAAAGCAGGGCTAATAGCGCATGACCTTGTTCAAGGACACATACCCGGTCATAAAGTGGGACAGGAACAGTAGTACAGGGGGTAGCTTCCTGCCACTGACTAGTTGGGTTTCTGGTTGTTGACCAGTGAGTTAACCAGGGAAGGACACAGCGTGTTGGTCAGTGCAGGGTAGATCCAGGTGCCTTGGGTAATGGCTGCATCATAGAGCACCAAGGTGTCCCTGATAGGTAGACAAGAGGCCGTCTTAGTGTCTTTGCTGCTATACCAGAACACCTTAGCCCAGGTTATAAACAGTAGAAGCTATTGCTCACAGTTCCGGAGGACGGGAAATTCAAGATCAGGTCACTGGCAGATTCATCCCCTGATGATGGCCTACTCTCCAGATAGCAGCTTCTAGCTGGGTCCTTGCATGGTGGAGGGGCGACGGAGCTGTCCCGGGCCTCTTTTGTAGTGGCCCCAGTACCATCCATAAGGGTGGAGCTCTCGTGACCTAATCACGTCAAAGGTGCTACTCTTAATGCCATCACCATGGGGTTAGGTTTCAGCACACACAATTCAGGACACAAATACTCAGGTCTCAGCAGAAGCCTTTTATTCAAGGATCTCTTTGACCCAAAGATACAGAGATCATGTAAGAAATTCAGGTAAATAATACCAGGTAGGATTCATTTCTTAATTTGCCATAAGCTCATTCCTGTGCCTTATTAGGTAAACAGGTGCTATTCTTAATATTGAACAGATTAGAAAACGACTGTGTGGATACAGAAGTCAGGTATGTTTTGAAAGCTCAGAAGCTATCTACAGAGATGTGTCAAATGAAAATCTACCAGAGTATTCAGAGCATAAAAACCTCATTTCAGTTTGTGCCCGATCTCTGTTAATAACAGTATCTACTAAGACCCTCTTATAAAAGGCTACAATGTTAATTTAGCAAAATGATTCCAATTGACCCATACGAGACATATTTCTGTCTGTTATATGAATGCTGGCACCATAATAGATGTCTTAATTTAATGAGCATATTATACTAATTGAAGTAAAGACCTGGGGGTGGAGAGGAGCAGATGAACACTTGCTAATCCCAATCAAAACATTAAATTTCTCATGCAGAAGATCACCTTGACTATTACAGAATTAAAGGCAGGATATTCATTCAGAAAGGAAAAATAACTCTATTATCAAATGACAACCAAATGACACTGATTTAAAAACAAATTTATAATTATGCAGAAGCAAAAAGAACTTCTAAAAAACTGAATGCCATTGAATGAAAAATATAAAAGTTAAATCAAAGTGGAGAAGTGCACTCATTTTAGAGGGGGTAGATCTGAAAGCCTGAAACTCATTCAGTAAACAGTGTTAAACTCCTATCTTTTAGAATCACTCATTTGGTAGGAATGGGGGACTTTGGATGTCATCTGGTTCTATCCTGTTATCAATAAGTACACAATTTCTTTTTTTTCTTTCTTTCTTTTTTTTTTTTTTTTTAGGAGAGAATCAACTTGGTTTAGATGTTCATGTGACTTTCGTTGCTCCCACACTCCATTTTGTATGTGGTGCTGGGGTTCAAATCAGTATCCTTGCCCATGCCAGGCAAGCACTGTAACCACTGAGCTACAGCTCCAGCCCCAACAAGTACACATTTGAAAAGCATTTCTTAGTATGTACTGCATGCTATAAACTCTGCTAAGAACTGGGGATATAATAAAATAAACACAGGCATTTCCCCTGCCCTCCTGGGGCTTAGAGTTCAGCAAGTCTTTAATAAAATCATAAAAGTGTTTAATATAATAATATAAAATTTTAAGAGTGAAAAGGCAGGCGTGTGATGACAGAGTTGATCTGGGGTAGAAGCAGCCATGTGTATGAGAGATCTGAAGGCCCAGGAGGGCCAGCTAGGTGAGGAGGGAGGAGAATTCCAGGGAAAGAGAACCAGATCTGTGGCAAGAAGTCTAACTAAACACTAACCCTGAGGTGACAGCCAGCTGCCCTGGTCAGCGTGGAGGACAACTCTGCCTTTCTCTGTCTTATAAGTCATCTCCCACACTTTCAAGATGACTGTGGCTGTCTAGAAATCTCTCTGTTTCTGTTAAGCCTTCTAGCAACATTGAGGGCAAGAAGAAACACGCAGAGGAAGTGAATTTTGACTCTTGCTTTTGTCTTCAGCTAAAAGCTTCACCGCCTTTTTTAACATACCCATTGTGTACCCTTGACAGCTGTATTTTATCTTGGGTACTGATTTGATTTTTTTGCACCACGTACAGATGGAGCCTTGATAGAGATCTAAGTAAGTGTGTAGAAACTTTAAGTTCGACATTTGATAGCCAGTCATATGTGTGGTGATTATTTTGAGAAACTGAGATTTGATGAGAGCCATAAGTATTTAATCCTTAAAATAAAGTGCAAAAAATCACCCATCTTAGATTTAATTTTGGATGAACTGTTGAGCTGATTAACGATATTCAGTTAACTCTAACTTTAGTCACACTGCATTGGGGACACACATAGTTCCCTTTTTTCCACTTTCTGCAGTTTAATGACCCCCACATATCATAAGTGGACACACTGAAATTGATAGGCCACATTTAATGTGAAAGTCAGCCAGGAGTGATGGTGTATGACTCTAATTCAAGGTACTTTCGTGGCTGAGGGAGAGGGATTGTGAGTTCAAGTTGAGCTTGGGAAACATAGGGACACCCTGTTCAAAAAGAGAGGGGAAAAAAAAAGAAAGAAAGATTAAAAAAACAAGTCAAAATCATAGTATATATGGCTTTAAATGAAAATTTAATATTTATACTGATGCAGCACAAATTCAGATGTGATTGTCATTTTCTAATGTAAACAGGCAGTGGCAGGTATTATTTTGTGTTTTATCCTATTTCAAAAGACTGTGCTTTCAGTCTTGTTGATGTCAGGTCTCTTCAGCTTGTGTATAAATGGTGGGGAGTTGCAGGAAGGTGTAGAAACTGCCCTGCGCTCCTACTTTTGTGCTCCTTGTTACGTAGAAGTGAGGTGGCGTGGTAGTAACAGGGAATGATTGCACATATTTTGCCCATGGACGGAATACATTCAGTATTGCTGTACCAGTAAAAGAGTATGGCTTTGCAGCGAGAAGTGTCTGGGATTTGGTTCTTTGCCTGCAATTTACTGATTTCTAACCCTGACAGGATTTCACAGCGGTGGATCTTCAGTGCTCTAACATTTTATTCAGGAAGTAAAGCTAAGTATTTCTTTAGTAGCATAAATAAGGAAGCATTGGGAATAGTTTCATTTTTTTACTTATTTTTCCAGTTTCAATACAAAAGGGAATGCATATGTGTATATTTTAATGAGTATATTATCTCAGCAATAAATATTTCTAAAAGTTTCTTTGAAAATAGTACACACATTTGATAATCTTTCTGAATCTTTTCTTTCCTCTTCACAAAGTGGCAATAGTTCTGTTTACATCCTACATTTGTTTTGGAAAGCCCTAAATGAGATATGTATCTGAGTCATTTTCACAGTGTCCAATCCATATTAGATGCTTAATATTGTATTTCTTTTTCCTGTGTTGGTATAATCCATTTATAAACTGCAACAGATTACTTCTTTTATGATACACTGCTCAGAAGAAATAGCTATAATACTATAATAAGAAGAGGAATTACTCTGTGATAATCCAGCTATTCTTGTCACTCTTGTTCTCGAAACTTGACATCATCTATTTCACTGTCATAGGAAAGTGGGGAGCTGAAACTCCAAACCTGGTTCTTGTGTTCTGATGGAAGAAAATTTAAAGTCAGACACCAAAAGTCATGCAAGAGAATTTTATTATCAGTGAAAGAGAGTTGAAAGTAAAGTAAAAGCAAGGTAAGACTCAAGCAGAGAGCACTCTTAAAAGAGAGAGAATGGCCTGTCTGAGCAGAGAATGGCAAAGGAGACAATGCTGTATCCAAATTTATTACTGTTTTATGGTTGACTTGAAAACTGGGGTCTTCCTTCAGCAGCCTTCGCCAATCAGGTGTTCAACTCCTCCCTCATTTTGGGTGGTGGAGTTTCTGACCTTAGTTGGTCCTCTTCAGAACTGTCATGGTGGCCATCCTATCTAGGGGGATTCGTCTACAAGTCAATCCCACGATGATGTGGGCAATGGGGTCAGTGGTGGTCAGAAGTTAGCTCAGTGCACCTGAGCTTCTAAAGCATATCTCCTTCTGAGATGGTAGGAGGTACCTGGCACTGTAGCTTCTAGTTTTATCTTAACCTTTATGGGTCCTGTCAAGAGATAGTCCCATAGACCCTTTTGTCTTGAGGCATCCCCCTTCTCATTATCTGTTTTGCTTTTGTCTATCCTCCAGATTTGTGTACTAATGTTTTCCCACAGCTTATCTTCCATAAATTATTTACTCATCTGCCTTGGAGGTAGCTTAAGGAAAACTACGAGAGTAACAAAGTAAACCTGTGATCTTGCCACGGATCTCACTGCTCATTGCTAGCTACTACCTAACATGAAGAATGTTTTTTCTCTCTCTTCATTATGATTTCACAACGGTGGATCTTCAGTGCTCTAACAATTTACTCAGAGAGTAAAGCTAAGTATTTCTTTAGTAGCATACAAAGGAAACATTGGTGGTAGTTTCATTTTTTTTTTTACTTATTTTTCCAGTTTCAATACAAAAGGGAATGCATGTGTATATTTTTATAAGCATCTTACCTCAGCAATAAATATTTCTAAAAGTTTCTTTGAAAATAGTACACACATTTTGATATTTTAGAAAAAATGTTTGTTATTTTTTTTATCCTCTCTTGGTTTTCTCTCCCATAACAAAAGCTAAAATAACCTGTTTGGGATTTTATTAGAATTTATGAGAAACTTTTGTCCTTAAGGTATTTGGGATTGCAGAGTCATAAAAACAATTGATTGAGTGTTTACAGTCTAGCTACTTATACATAATAGAATATTTTAGTATAAATAAGTAATAGTGTAAATACCTAACATAATCCTGAATTATGATTTTTGGGGGGAAGCGTAGGAAAAGATCAGAAGTTTGCTTTGTGTTTCAAAACTCCAATAAAAACACATTTTTTATTTTATTTCTTTCTCTTTTCTAGACCTACACACTCCTTTAAAATAAAATTGCCCTCTTGTTAGATTTTTTCTTTTATAACATTTTTGTATAAACATTAGGTATTTTAAAAATAAAGTTGGCTATTTTTTTCTGCAAGCATACTAAATTCAGTGTAAGTAGCCATGAACTTTGAGGGTGAATACTGTGAATTTCTGTTTTGTTTTTACTAGTCAGTGCAACGCTTGGAAACTAATCACTGTTTTCCCTTCTCCATCACAATGTCTCAACCAAACCTATACTAAGGTGCTTCTGAGGCAGTTTAGAGGTTTTTAGCTAGCTAGAGAGCATAGGGAAGCAAGACAGAACCCCTAATCACAATAGCATGCAGAGAATATTGGGGATCATGGTGGATTCAAGCCAGGCAGTGATTTTCTGGTCTCCACAGGACTCTGAAGAAGTAGCATATCAGAGTAAGATGAAGAAGTGAAGAAGTAACAAAAATAAAAATAAAAAAATTATAAGACTCTATTTTGCTTAGGCTGAGATTTGAAGACTGCAGGTGGGGCAGCTGGTTTGGAAAGGAACTTCTAGAACCCTGACCTCTGACCTTGGACAGTGGGAAGAGTGGGTGAGGGGCGCTGAGAGAGAAACTCCAGGTGAACAAAAAGCACTTGCTTCAGCTTGCCCTTGTGAAGAAATAGCCAGAGGGGGATTCATACCTTAAAATGCAAGGATAAAAGGGGGAAAATTTTTACTTGAGAAAAACACTATGGTCAGTTTGAAGTCAAGTCCTGAGGGGAGGTTTGGGATGGCCGGCATCCATTTTATGGTGGACCTCCAGTCTCAGTGAATAAAAGTAGTGACAGTCAGAGTATTCACACGCTGAAACACCTGCAAAGTGGGCTGGGTGAAATGCCCCTAAGAGGAAAATTCAGCATTAAGCTCGTTCATTAAAAGAATACATAGACAGGAAATCAATAACCTAACACTTTATCTCAAGCCCTAGAGAAAGAAGAAAAATCCAACACCAAAAATCAGTAGATGACAGGAAATAATTAAAATCAGATCTGAGATCAATGAAATTGAATTCAAGAAAACAATACAAAAATCAATGAAACAAAAAGTTAGTTTTTTGAAAGGATACACAAAATTGATAAACCATTAGCCACACTAACAAAAAGAAAGAGAGAAAATTCTCATATTATTAAAATCCAGGATGAAAAAGAAAACATCACAACAGACAATTCTGAAATCCAAAGGATCATCAGAAATTATTTTGAAAATCTATGCTCCAATAAGCTAGAAAACCTTGAAGATATGACTATTTGTATTCCTAGAGAAATACAAATCTTCCAAATTGAACTGGAAGGAAATAGAAAACTTAAACAGACCAATTTCTAGTAATAAATTGAAACAGCCATCAAAAGCCTTCCAACAACAACAACAAAAAAAGCCCAGGGCTAGATGTTTTGTCAGCTGAGTTCTACAAGACATTTAAAGAAGAACTAATACCAATCCTCCTCAAATTATTCCATGAAATAGAAAAGGAGCAAACTCTACTAAATTCTTTCTATGAAGTCAATATTATCCTGATACCAAAACCTGACAAAGACAAATAAAGGAAAGAAAACTTTAGACCAATATCCTTGATGAATATAGATGCAAAAAATCTTAATAAAATACTGACAAGCTATATACAAAGATACATTTAAAAAATACACCAAGTACATCATGACCAAGTAGGATTCATCCCAGGGATGCAAGTTTGGCTCAATATTCTGAAGTCAATAAATGTAATTCATCACATAAATAGACTTAAAAATAAGAATGTATGATTATTTCAATAGATGCAGAAAAGACATTTGACAAGGCACAACACCTATTCATGTTTAAAGCACTAGAAAGGATAGGATTGGAAGGAACTTACCTCAACACAGTAAAGGCCATTCATGATAAACTTAATGCCAACATTATTCTGAATGGAGGAAAATTGAAAGCATTTCTCTAAAAACAGGAACTAGACAAGGATGCTCACTTTCACCACTCCTATTTAACATAGTCCTTGAAACTGTAGCCAAAGCAATAAGGCATGAGAAGGAAATTAAAGGGATATGAATAGGCAAAGAAGAGCTCAAACTATCACTGTTTGCTGATGACATGATTATATATTTAGAAGGTCCAAAAAATTACACCAGAAGACTTCTAGAGCTCATAAATGAATTCAACAAGGTAGAAGGATATAAGATCAACATTCACAAATCAATTACATTCTTTTATTCTAGTGATGAACTTATGGAGAAAGAAATTAGGAAAATTATTCCATTCACAACAGCTTTAAAAAATACTAGGGAATCAATCTAACAAAAGAGGTGAAGGACCGCTACACTGAAAACTATAGAACACTAAAGAAAGCAATTGAAGACCTTAGAAGATGGAAAGACCTTCTATGTTCTTGGATAGGGAAAATTAACATTATCAAAATGGCCACATAACCTAAAGTGCTTTACAGATTCCATCAAAATTTCAATGATGTTCTGCACAGAATTAGCTATCCCTCTCCTGGGTATTTTTCCAGGAGAGTTGGAATCAGCACATTATAGCGACACAGCAATATCCAGGTTCATAGCAGCTTAATTTACAATAGCTAAATTATAGAACCAACCCAGATGCCCCTCACTGGATGAATGGATCTAAAAACTATGGTTTATATATATACCATGGAGTTATACTCAGCAATTAGAAACAATCATATTGTAGCCTTTGAAGGTAAATGGATGATGATGGAAGATATCACGTTGAGCAAAATTAGCCAAACCCAGAGAGTCAAGGGTCCAATGTCTTCACTCATCTGTGGAGGCTGGAGCTAGACCCAGGCCTGTGTGAAAGGTGGTCAACTCTCATGGATTAGACCCAGCAAAGGCATAGTAACATATAACCTAGGGCATTCATAGAGATGCATCAGCAAGGAGGGTGGAGGGGGGTTGGTGGGGAGGGATAAGGGTTGGAGAATAGGGTGGGATCTAGGGGGTAAATCTAATTTAAGTATATATACATATCATATTGTTTCATTGGATGCATTTTTGATTATACAATAACTAAATTTCTTTTAGTTAAAAAAAAAGAAAGAAAAAGCAGTCATGAAATTCATTTGGAAATATAAGAGACCCAGAATAGCAAAGCAACCTAGCAAGAAAACCAAAGCAGGAACCATCACAATACCAGATTTCAAATTATATTACAGAGCTATAGTCACAAAAACAGTATAGTACTGGCACTAAAACAGATATGAAGACCAATGGAATAAAATAGAAGACACTGAGACAAATTTGTATAATTACAATTATCTCACGGTCATTGAAGGAGCCAAAAATGTAAGTTGGAGACAAAACAGTCTCTAACAAATTGTGCTGGGAAAACTGGAAATCCATACATGGTAAAATGAAACTCAATCTCTGTCTCTCACCTTGCACAAAACTCAACTGAAAGTGAACCAAAGACCTAGGAATTAGACCAGAAACCCTGCACCTAATAGAAGAAAATGTAGGCCTAATACTCCAACAGATTGGCTCAGGAATTGACTTCCTTAACAAGACCTCAAAGCACAAGAAATAAAAGGAAAAATCAATTAATGGGATGACATCAAATTGAAAAGCTTCCTAACAGCAAAGGAAACAATTAAAGGTGTGAAGAGAGAACCCACATTATGGGTAAATGTTTTTGCCTCCTGCACTGCAGAGAGGGCATTAATATCCAGGATATACAAAGAACTTGAAACATTTAACACCAAAACAAACAAACAAAAAATAACCCAATCAGTAAATAAGCAAAAGAATTAAACAGACACTTCTAAAAGGAAGAAATGCAAATAGTCAACAAGATATATGAAAAAGTATTCAGCATCTCTAGCAATTAGAGAAATGTAAATTAATTCTACACTGAGACTTCACCTCACTCCTGTTAGAATGGCAATAATCCAGAATATAAATAATAAATGGTGGTGGGGACGTGAGGAAAAGGGTACACTTACACATTCTTGGTGGGACTGCAAACTGGTACAACCACTCTGGACAGCAGTTTGAAGATTCCTCAAAAAACTAGGAATGGATCTGTTATACAACCAGCTACCCACTCCTTGGTATATATTTAAAGGACCTAAATGCAGCATAGTACAGTGATACAGTCACGTCAATGTTCCTAGCAGCTCAATTCACAATACCTAAGCTGTGGAACCACCGAAAGTGCCCTTCAACTGATGAGTGGATAAACAAATTGTGGGAGATACACACAATGGACTATTACTCAGACACAAGAAAGAATGATACTACGTCATTTGCTGGCAAATGGATGGAACTGGAGGATAAATGCTGTGATATAAGCCAGTCTCAGAAAACCGAAGGTTGAATGTTCTCCATGATATGTGGAAGCTAAACCAAAATAAAGAAAAGAATAGAGGAATAGTCAAAGGAGAATGAAATGGAGGAAAGAGGGAAAAAATAGGGAAAGTTAATGGAAGGAATCAGACTTAAATTGCTCATGTTCATATGAGAACATATCATAGTGAATCTCATCAACATACATATTAATGAGTCACACAAAAATGTTTACTAAATAACAGAAAGACCAGTAGAGGGAAGGGAAAGGAAGCGGGTGAGGATACAGGGCACTAAATTAGAAGACGTTATCTGCATGCTTTCATAAAAATGTTAATGTTTATCCTATTGTCAAATATATCTAAAAAGAACACAGGGCAGGAGGAAGGAAGGAGAAGAGGAAATGCTGGATGTCATTGTATATGCTATTGTCACGTACATAAAAATGTTATTCATAGGTAAAGAATCATGTCACTGTACTTGGGTATATTAGAATAAATATGTGCCACTGAAAGAGAGGCAAGGGACAAGGCAACGGGAGGAGGAAGGTGGGGGCACTGGAGAAGATGTTGGCCACATAATATTGTTGCATTGTATGCATTTTGAATATGTGAAAACAAATTGCATCATTGTGTATAACTATAATGCACCAATACAAAATAGCATGAAGGCCATTGACAGGAACAGTTAACACTAGATATTCTATAGTCTTTTCAATAGCATTGCTGGGGTCAGTGTTATCACTTCATTCTTAGGTTTACTTAAACAGATCTTTGACTATAGATTTGTTCACTACAAGCCTATATAATAAACTTGCTACATGTAATCAGACTTTTAAAGCAATTATATCCTAAGTTCCTGCAGCCTATCATGAGGTCATTGGATCAACAGAAAGGACAGCAAATGTGAATTCATTAAAATACTGAGTTTAGGGACCTACCCCAGACCTATTTAATTGGAAACTGTGTTTTTTTTTCACATTTATTAGAGGTATATTGCGATACAGGATACAGATGAAGGGGAAACATTGTCAAAACTGTAGCAATCAATGTGTATAAACTTTGTTAACCAGGGGTAATGCTAACGCATAGATAAGCTACTGTGGGTTTCATCTATTGCAGTTTCCCCCAGAAGAACTCATGTGTTAAATGGGTATCTAGTGTAGGAATAACATCGGCTTCTGGGATGGGTCCCCATCTTCCCAATCACCAGACTCCTATGAGTTCTTCATATACCCTCCCCCCTCCCCATCCCCTTCTCT